>VWZF01003318.1:5648-56542 GCA_013396755.1 Sclerurus mexicanus
AATCTAGGTTGCTAATAATTAAAGCAACTAAAGTAGCACTACAGTTGTGTATCTCAACAACACATTGTTACAGAAGGAATGAAAAGGTTTACATACCAGTTACGAGAGGGTTTTTTTAATCTTTCTTTTAGTTCCAAACAGAAAGTGTTTTATTTTTTGGGGGGGAAGGGCAAAATGAGCTTTTCCCTTGGAGAATTTTTAATGCTTCCCAAGACTTCCAAAAACTTTAATTGAAAATGTAAATGAGAGAACCTGTTGTTTTATTAAAACGCTTGGTTTATGAATGGAAACTACTTATCTCTATTTAGGTCAATATATTTTTAATCTGCAGGAAAATCAAGCTACCTGATGTCCTTCACAACACAAGATACGGAAACAGACCCAGTAATTTTGCCATCAAGTCTTCTTATTATGGTGGACCATATTTTCATTAATTGGTAGGGACCACTATATTTTCAGATAAGTCATTCCACTCTTTGAATGTTCCTGCTGCTTTTTTTGGCAAGGTGAAATAGTTTTCCATTATCAGATGCGTATTCTCTAGTGCCTGTAGGCTAGTCATTTCTCAATTAAGCCAAGTAGATTGATCTTCTGTAGATTATGAGTGACACTTCTTACAGTGAACCTTCTGGAATGTGGCATCAGGAACGGACACAGAATTTTGTTCATGTTCTTATCAGTGTCATATCCAGAGGTACTAGTCATTCTTAATCAATACTCTACTTTTACTCTTTCACTTTTAACGGAACTTCAGTTACTCAACCTGTCCTTAATTCTACCTTGGTTACATGGTAGAAGTCCAGATGACTAATTTCAGCAAACACTTTGTAACACAAGTGTTTTTTTCTCAGAACAAAAAGAGTAGATTTTTGTTTGAAAACATATTTAGCTTTTGTACAATTATTTTTACATAAGAAAATCTGTGTTACCAAGCAATTCTATCCTTCTTATTTACTTTGAAATATTAACACCTTTCCCTAGAACTTTCTCAGTGTTGCCTAGATTGCCCATAAACCCATTGTCACAACTCTCGATATTTAACGTTCCTCATCTGAAACTTTCATCACTTCTCTGTTCAAATTGCATGGGTTTTGCTAGTGTAGAGTGTTTACTAAGTCCTTATAAAATTTAAATCTGGAAAAAGTCTTTATCACCAATACTGTCATGTAGTATCATGACACTCTGCAAACACAAAACAGTAACTTCAAAGTGACTCTACATTCAGACAAACAATTTTACTTACTGTCTGGTCCTATGATGGTAACAGGATGAGAGAGGCAGGGAGGAAAGAGGGATTGTACAATTTCTGTGAAGCTGGTTGTCATTAGGTGGCTCAGATGATCTTCTCACCACTAGCTCTGCTATTCCCAGACAAGCCCAATACTGCATTCCTTTCTGTCCTCTTTGGACTCAACCAGTCAGTTCAATGGAATTTCCATATTAGCCATTAAATAGGGCTGGAAACAAGACAAACTAGGAAAAACAAAATGTCTTGATTCTTCAGTGCCTAAAATCTCTCTCCATGACACTGAGATGTATAAAAAGATATATACCTACCTTTTTTTCCTTTTTTTTCTTCCTAATCCTTCCAAATCTATAGACTAAACCTTAGATTAGCAGTCCAAAAGTCATTGATCTCCTATGCCCTACAGCTTAAGGCATCATAGTGCATTTTTTAAATGTTCATTTAAAAAAATAAACCTATAAAGTGGTAGATAAGATAGGGTTCCTCCAAATATATAAAAGAAACAAGGAAGCAGATTTTTTTCCTGTTACACATAATTTGTGATTTATCTTATAGTTTGACATATCCATGCACCTTACAGTTTATCTTAACTCTGCAAATCCTGTACTTCATTAAAAAGCTTTCATAAAAGCTACTTTCTCTCAAATCCTTTGCCAATCTACCTAGAGTCTTAAAAAATAGAAAAGTTACATTTGGTACAATATTATACTGGTATCAGTTTACTGTGGCCTTTTAAAAGCGCCATTAGGTGATTTATATACTTTAATCTCACAGACTGTATCACTGAATAGATCTCCTCAAATCTTCCAATGAGAAAAAGTCATTACCAAGTTTATCCCGAAACTTCTTCACAAGACAACAATCTTGCACTTTTTAGCTTGCATGTTATTGTAAACTTGTGAGAACAGTCACAAAAGATCATTCACAAGCTTCTCTGTCAGATTTCCATTATTCCATTCATTATTAAAGGAATTGCATTGTATGTTGGGTTTTTTTTTTTCCCAAGACATCAACTCACTGGTCACAACAGATGAAGTAGCATACGCGACTATGTGTAGTTAGTTACCTATCTATCATTTACTGACAGTGAATTACTAATTTCAACGAAATGATGAAAATTGAGGGCCTCAAAGTTATAATTTGCATCTGCTTAGTAAATTGAAATTCCACTGGAAAACACTATCCCTTTTAAAAAATCAGATACACCTGCCAAGCTGATACACTCCTCATAATGCAGGATTATTGCAGAAATATCAGTCATTCTATCATATTCTTCAATATCAGAGAGAGAGTTAGTTCCAGAGGCAGAAAAATTTTGCTTTTAGTGTGAATGCATTTAAATTGCAATAGACAATGAGACATATATCCCAGACGAGAAAGTTCATGCAGAGCAAAGCTAAGTATCAGAAAACAGTTAACCTACATTTACATTTTGAAATCAGCCTTTGCTAGTTGCATCCATCAGGAACTCTTAAACTTAGAAACTTCTTTCTTCCAGGGTAGAAATAAGACGGTCAGAAAAAAAATTAAATTCCTTGGAGTTGTCAAGTGAATGCCTCTGCTAAATTCAAATTGATATCTCTGTAGTGAAGGTCTATTTTATGACTCAGACTTGCTCTCTTGTTACATCTTGTTACATCAATATCGAATGGATTTTGTATGTGCAGAAATAGATGGCCTCCCTCTGAGGTATTTGCCAATGTAGTGTCACTGCAATGTGTGCTATATTAGTGATTAGCTTGTTAGCAGGAGAGGGAAAGTAATATTGAAAAAAGTACAATTAGAACAAGGTTCTCTGGCTTTGCTGTTTCATGTAGCATGAAATTTTACTTTTCTCATTTTTGAGTTCTCAAGGTGAAATGTGCACATCACACACAGAATCCTTATTGTCTACTAAGAGTGCAGTGGACCATTTTCCAAAAATCAAAATCTTAAAGATCCTTTCAGTAAAAACATGTTAAGACAGAACTACAAAGTAAAAGTAATGTACAAAGAGATGAGTCCAAATAAATCATACAAATCTGTGAAACCAAATATGCAGCATAATGTATATTTCAGCAAATACTCATCAAAAGTGAAGCCCTTCTATGTGCTTTGTGCCCTTGAACTTTCAGTATTTTATTTTAAACATGCTGCACAAACACAAATATTCCTTAGTATGGCAGCTTAGTCAGAAAAAAATCACACACAACAGTGTGGAATCTGAAGAAGAATCTAAATTTGAAGATGGATTCACAAAGAGATCTGGACAGAAGGTCTTCTGGATCCACAGAAATCATTACAGTACTGATTTAGATTTACTGCTTACATTACTAAAACGCGAGAGGCTATTAATATCACAGAACAAATGGTGAATAGAGATGAACCAAGGAATCTTTTAGCCCATTTCCTGAGTTGTAAATAAAGATCTTCATGTACAACTACTAAAGGAAATGTAAAGAGCTGAATGTTGTATAATCTTAATTGGGTAACTCAGAAGCTATAACAGAGCTGTATAAATCAAAAATAACAGCTACTATAGGAAAGTGACCTATGTCTAAACAGAATGTCTTTGTTCCCTAAGGTGGCACAATTACATTTAGATATTTCTGGTAGTTCTTTGATGAAGCATACACTCAAATACTTATAAAAATCTCACTCGGAAAACCTTCTGGAAAAACATTTCTAACCAATTGACTCCATCTTTCTGTTTTATGCTTTACACCAGTTACTGCTATTCACCTCTTTTACTCTGCCTGCATCCTATTGATAGGTGAAGACTTTAGCAGTACTAGATGGATGGTGCATCTTAGGACACCATTATGAACCATTATTATTTTCTACTTAAGTCAAGTAAGTAATTACTTAAGCAGCTAAGTTACTTTAGTTAAAGACTTCCATGTGGTCTGTTTCTACTTCATATATGCTGCACTTCGGTTAATGATAATAGATTTATTTGTTAATGATAATGATTTAAAGAAAATCTTTAAATTCTAACTACAGGAAACCTCTTTAGTATATCTTTGGTATACATTTGTATATCCTTGTTCTCTATTTGTTTAAAGACACTGCACAAGAAGCCAATACTAAAATGACTGTATACATGGAATACACCCCCAGTCATTTTTTATGTTAGATGTTGTTCAACACAGAAAGCAAACATGAAGGCCATTCTATATAGTTTAAGGTGGTTGTACAAGAGGTACAAAGCCCTCTTACCCTTTATCTTAAGGGTATTGTAAAGCTTAATTAAATAAGGCTTATAAGGTACTCTGTGCTGCTCAACTCATGAGTTGAATTTATTCAGATTCTTTCTATTTTAGCATTAGGAAAACAAATCCAGTTATATTTAGCACCATATAGATAGTAGCAGATAGGAGTCTAACTTCTTGTCTGACACGTATTTGTACAGGGTTTTGAGACACAGAGCTAGATCTACCAGCTTAATACTCTTGAATAAAATACCATAGTAATTTTCTCAAAATATCTGTCCAAGTCATGTAAGTTTTGACATAAAATGAAGTTTATTTTTGATTTTAGGTGTTTTGGTTATTGTTGAGAATTAACAAAATTATTATAATAGAACGGTTTCTAGCATTCACAAACATTACAAAATTTAGAATACATGACTAAATTATTACTCCTTATGTGATTCAGGTAACATGTGAGTTCACCAGCTACATACTGTTTTGAAAAAGATCTATCACTATCACTTTTTCCACTGAAGATGTGCAAATTAAAACTCGGTCTTCACAAAACTGAATTCACAAAAGTGAATTACCTCAAGGTGGTGAGTGGCCTCAAGTTACCTTCTCTCCCATTACCACCAGCTGCTATGGCTCATGGATCTGTATCAAGCACTGTGATCACAGCAGTGCTCCTGCCTAAGGGACCCCTCACTCAGATCAGAACTTCATCTACCTTTTTGCTAAAGCCTGTGCTTAGACAGATCAGAATATCTCATAATGACAGATTCTGTCCACAAGTGCCTACATATGAGTTAAGCTGTTGCCTGAAATCAAGGTGTAAAAGCAAGCCTACTTAATGGAAATATAAAAGCACCCCGTTTTTCCACAGCTTTTCTTTTCTGACATACTCACTGGCAAAGGTGGAACACCTTCACTGTTACATGAATAAATAAAAGAAAATTAAGGATAGCTTTCTTTTCACCAGCCAGCTCTAGCCTAGCTGGGAGGTTATCATTCTGAGAGGCAGGACCCGGCAACTTTCAAAGGATGCAAATGCTGTGTTTATGCACAAGGTCAAAAGTGACAATAGACAAGAGAAGCCTCTGTCACATTGTGATCATCTCCTAGAAACAATTGTGGTCATAAAAGAGACCTTCACCACAGAGATATAAATTTGAATTTAGCAGAAACATTCACTTGACAAAATCCAGGGAATTTAATTTTTTGTATCAAAATCTCATTAAAATGTAGGCTGTGTTTATGTCAAGGTGGTTGTTGATTACTATTGTGAATTCATGTACTGTTTTTCTCTTATCATCTCAGCCATACTATTTAGAGAATACTGAAATAATGAAATACATATTTGTAAAAATTACTCATTAGCTATAAATACTATCATGTATTTAGGAGACAAAGAAACACAGAAACAAAATTCCATTGTAATCTAAAGACTGTAGCTTTCATTATCTCATACTGCCTTTATTCTTTACTTTCTTTGATGGATCTACTAATTCCCTGATTAAAAGTCCAATAATAGATCTTCACTTGTATTGGCTTCTCTAGAACATTTATGCCAACAACTTTACACAAAAGAGCAGGCAGACTGGCAGCTCCATGGGGCAGGGATTCTTTTCTGGTCTTGCTAGTGAGACACTTTTCAACAAAGCCTATGGTGTTTTATCAAAAATAATGTTGTCATGTAAATACAGCAGAAACAAAGAGAAGGGATGCTTGTTGGTAGGAGTAGGAATCCAGTCTGCCTAAATGCCCTGCAGTTTACAAGTAGCAGAAACAGAAAGCAGAGAGACCTGTTGAGACAGGATACGCTGATGTGTCAGACAGTCGGTCTTGGCTTGAATGGGTGGACTCGCTTTGAAAATTTGGAAATACTTTCGCACCAAGAGTTTTCATCACTCCTCTCTGGATTCTAAGCAGAATTCAAAGAGAAAGAGAAGAGCTGTAGAAAGCTGTCTCTGATTCTTTATCATATATCCACACAGAAGTCACATACATCTATTCTAATAAAACACTTTGGGGGTTTTTCTTCCATCTGATGTGCATATTTTGACAAAAATCAGGCTGATGCCCTCTCAAGAACTGGTACCAACAGACTTTTATTTTCATTAAACCAGTAAAACCTTAAATAATCCTATGAGGAAAAGAAGACCCTTTTATTACTGCAGAAGTTCACAGCAGCTTACCTCTTTAAGCAATGCCACTTCATTAGCCATAACACATTTTCTGGGAGACTACAATTTCATCAGCTGGGAAGAAGGAAGAGGCCAGTTTGTAACCTTGCCTCAGAGCCCAGCTTGCAAATCCATTCAGAGAAAAAAAGGAAAAAGAAACACTAGTGAATATATCCAATACTCCCTGATTTGATGACTGATCATGCATTTTCACACACAGCCAAAACTATGACATAAACAGCTGTCTTGGCAGAACACACAGTCTCCCCTCTAGCACATACTGTTGGCATGCATATGCCAATTAAGTATATGTTAGCCTCTCATAAAGCTCCCATCTACATCAAAGCAAAAAAGGGCTCCACCAAACACCTCTAAGGGTACTCAACTTCCCCTAAAAGTACAGCTGCAAAGTGAAGGGCTCGGACTTGGCTTTATTGTAATTTATTTCAAGAATCTCTGTTGTCATTAGATTCAAGAGATTGTTATTGGAAATTTTCTGCACACTTTTTTCACATTCTGTCTCTGAGGTCTTGACCTCAATTTAATTCAGACAATGAAATACGACTAGCAAAAAAACAACTGATGCTGCCTTTGTTTGGTGTGTTGTTCCTTTACTATCTAATTTGCAGAACTGGCATCATTGTGACAGAAATTGTACTGATGACTTCCAAAATCCCACAAAATAGCTAGAGTTGCATAATGCCCTTCATCACAGCCACACTCCCTGGAGACCAAGCCATCCTAGCCTTGCTGTAAAATTCCTGACTTTGTGCTTCCATTCATCTATCGTGCCTGCAACTGCACTCATGGGACTATGAGAGCTACTGAAAACAATTTCTGCCCGTACACCATGTCTACTTCGGCTCTTTGGTGGGAAAGTTAAGCAAGAGAGCTCAGATAAAAAAAAAATAAATTAAAAAAAATCACTGAAAAAACAGTGCCCTTCTCACCTAGAGGAAGGAAGAGTCAATGCAAAGGCAGAGAGAGATCACGAAAGGCCTCATGGAGAGCATAGAAACAGCTGTAAACAGGGGAATGAGCAAAGTAAGCACAAGGGTTAGAGAAAATTGCACTGATTGTGGGAATGAAAGTGCAGCTACTGCAGAAAACCATCATCACTAGGTGACAAGAGAATGCTCTGGCTTGCACAGCTGGGCAAGACTGGGAAACATTTTGATCCCATAATGAGGGAGCTGCAGTGTATTCTGTGCTTACATAAACTGAAAGAGTTTCTGGCACCCCAAAGATCATTTTAACACTGTGCAGCAAGAGATAGATATCCATGAAACAGACCATTGTGTAATTTGGGACAACAGACAACTTCAAGGATTTGCATAGATGCTCTCGCTTAAAGATACTCAGTTTTATATTGTCTTGCTAACAAGAAATATGCACTTTACAGATTGTAAAATTACCATAACCATGCAGACTTAAGGAATTATCAATCATGCCACTTAGAATTCAAAGCTTTGGTAATTACTGGTTTTGTTTGAGCAATACTGTTTACTGATAAACTTAGACTGTTTTTTAGTCAACATCTGTATTGAGAAAAGATAGGCCTGCCTGGACAGCTCTCTCATCTTGCATACAGATAACAACACTACCGTGACATCTTTTTCACTGACATAATTCTTTAAGGAAAAGTTTTAATTGTAGCAGCACCAAAACCCATTGTAAAGATTGTAAATAATCTTTTAAGTGTGTTTATATATCATTGTTGTATTCACAGTGAAGTGCACAGTAACATTACCAGCTCTCTAAAATTCAGCATATTTTTAAAATATTATCTTCTGTACCTTTTTATGTCCAAGTTTAAAGTTCTAACCTACTCTGCAGTTCTTTACCTTAGGTTACCTAAACACTATGCTTTTTACTGTTGGTTGGGCACTCCAGAACAGCACATGAATTTTGGACATAGCCAAGCAACAGTTTACCAGTTCAGATGCTTTCTAGTTGTTGAGACTAAAATTTAAAGTTGAATAGACTTTTAAGATTCATATCTAAGGCATGACTGTGAAGGGACTCAAAACCACTTAAAAATTAAACTAAGCGATGGTCAGATCCTGTTAAAAAGGTCAGGTAAAACTGGAAGAGGAAAGAAGTGCAAAGAAAGGGGAAAATCAGCCAATAGAGAATTCAGAGAGCCCTTCTCAAAAGGGTTCAAATGAAAAAATGCTGTGTACTATTGTGATATGAAACTTTAGCGATTCAATGCAATAACTGGAGTTGCAGGAGTCTCTTTTTATTATGAAGAATGTTTATGTGAAGAGTAAAACGCAAAAGAGAAAGAAACAGCTAAAGAATACTTGATGGGCATTTTAATCTTCTATTAATATGCAAATTTTCTTCTTTAGGACTCTAGGAAACTATATATTTTTTTCATAGGCTATTTGAAAAGTGTCTTGCTCTCCCAGAGGTGCTTGTATGAATCCAAGTGAAACACTGTATTTGTGGTAGTTCCCCAGATACTCCTGTATGCACCATTTTCTTTTTTGAAATTATATGGAGTTTACTGAACCACATTTGTAAAACATTCCACAGCTGATTTCATTCTAAAGATCTCCTTTAATAGAGCTGAATCCGCTGTTGATCTGTGTCATGTGAGGATGATAAGAAAATCGTCTTCAACCATGAGGGAAGAAATGGAAAAGTCCATATGAAAACTTGGATAGGAATTTCTGATCAAAAAAATGGGTAATTTTATCTTTATAATCAACAGTAGTTGTGTCCCTGCAAACACAGAAAAATATTTTATTATACTCTTCAGAGGAAAAGCAGCTTTACTGCTGGAATAACAGCTTTCTTGGTATATATTCAAATGTCCTTTTCCTGATTTCCTTTATACCTAGTCATAAACACTACCATCATAAGGAAAAATAGACATGAACCCAGTAAAATCTTCCTTGATCCCATCAAAAGGGAAACTAGGAATTCTTTTTTTTAATTTTTTTTTTTTTTTGCTGTGAAGTTAAACATGTTCTGTCTCTATTTTTTTGTATAGAAGTGGCAGAGCAAGATTGTGAGTTGAAATCTGCTTCTCTTGCAAGACTTCCTCACCTTCTGTGGTTTCCTCCTTGACTAAGGAAACCTTGAAGTGTTTGTGGAATTCAGAATTATCATGAAGTTTGAAACCTTTTTTGTCTTATTACTCTGTAATAATACTCTGTAATATTACTCTGTAAATGTCTGTAATGATTTGATCTGACCTTCCACTGTTAATCCTCTTTGTATGTTGTGCCACATGAATGCCTTCCTGCTCAGATCCCTCATGGAATGACAGCTTCAGCTATGGATCCCTTTAGGCCTTTATGAATTTGGGGATAACTGCTTCACTGTGAAATGTAATACTTCTGTGCAGCTATAAAGCTGGTGAGGGAAGGAGACTTATGCATTGGAATTTCATCATCCCATTAAAAGATAATACTCCATTACCTATTTGCAGACACAATACGGAAAGTAAAGTAGGCCTCCAAAGCACAACCAAGAAACAAAATAGTCTTTCACAGAACTACAGAAAAGTGTTAGAGGTAAATTTAATTTATTTGTGTTCAACATATTCCTCTAATATTTGTTGTTTGCTATTATAGAGAAGATATAAATCATATGTCTCTAATTTTCCTGGTCATTATTAAATAAAGGACCATGCACAGGAATTCAAATAAAAAAGCAGTATAGATTTTTCCCTTTGGAATACACATTTTAATCAGACACAGTTAGGTTTCAGGCTACGCAATGTGTATGGTAAGTAAGAGTAAAGAGAGCAAAGTCACAAAAAAAACCCAATAAATGTGCTGCAGGAAGCAAATAAGTGTTTCTCAAGAGCATTCATGTAGTATGATATGCTGCATCTAAGACCAGAGACTGCAACTTTCATCCATCATGACCCCACAGAGTTTCTCCTGCTTCAGCTACTCAGAGAGGAGCTTGACACAGTTCTAGACACTTCTGCCTTTGGAGAAAAGAAGTGGCAGGATTTTGACAGAAAGAGGAGGCAGGAAATACAGTGTAAATGCAGGATTGCATAAGCTAAAGGCCACAGATGGTGGAGAAGGGCCTTAACAGTGACAGTAGCTGTTGAGATTCTTTTTGTCTAAAGATACAGTTTTAATGTTAAAAAAAAAATGGCCACAATCAAGTAGTTTAGTTGGAATTAATTTTTTGAATCAATTTAATCTGACCAGACATTAATAAACACAGAGAATGTCATACCCTGAAGGGGAGAAAGCACAGAAGTAGATAAACAGAGTAGACCAAGTGATCGCAGCCAGTAAATGCACTGACAGCACATATTCTACTGTCAGCTCCACTCAGTCATGAGCCCACTTTGGTTAGCATCCAGAGGTCCCATCAGAAAGGCTTTGTATGCTTTTGAAGCCCACATTGTGGGGAAATTTTTTCATTAGTTAATCTTACCCACTGGCACTGAAACTGGAATAAATGCTTCCATGATCCTGTATGTTTTTAAAACTATTGTGGTGGGGTTAATTGGTCCACAGTTGCATGGAGGCTGAAGCAGTCTTACAGCTGTGTGCAAAAAACCCACCTTGGCTATTAAAAAAAGCTTTTTTATTCTGGTCCCTTATCAATATTCCTCAATGAGTAATTAATTTAGTCATGCACACATGTAACTTCAATGGTCACATTCAGCCACAGTGCCTGTCTTTCCACCCAAGAGCTTTCCACTTCCAAAGCAGGAGAAGCTAAACTGCACATGATCCATATCTAGAGCTGTTGCTCTCAGGATTGTTATATTTAACTAACTTGGGCTCAGTTTCTGAGTGAAACTACACAGGTCATTAAACAGTAGCACTTAGAGATTGCTTAGGAGTGGTAAAGTGTGGGGAATGGAATAGGATGGACTGTGATGTTACCTGACAAAAGCTGGTCCATGTGGCAGCACAGAGGAGCAGGAGGAGATCCAGTGATGACCTGCCAGGTTCATCCCAGCCCCATCTGCACAGGCACCATCAGCCTCTCAAAGGTCTCTCTGCACAAGCCCAGAGTCACAAGGACAGGTGGAAACCCAAAGTTCCTGAAAGGAAGGACAGTCTGGCCAGGTCCCTCCAGGACTGTTCCAGGAGAGGAGCTCACTCACGGGTGGGCAAGGGGAGTCTTGTCTATCTTAGGTCAAGGCAGTGGGTGAGTGAGATGATCTGTATCAACAACAGAAGTGGACCTGCAGCATCAGCATCTTGTGTCTGGGCACCAGCAGCTGGGAAGACTGGGATCCAAGGTCAGCTACTGGGGGGATCCACACTGCACCTGTATATATTATCACCAAGGCTCCTTCATCCTGCTCGGCCTGAAAGGGAAGCAGGATGAGGGCAGTGGTGCAGTTTTAATTCATGTGAGTGCTAAGTGTGTATGTCTGTGACATGTGTGGCCAGACACATATATCTGTCTATGTGTGTTGTACACATTATTCGGTGTGCATACACCTAATGTGAAGATTTTTAGCCTCACTGCTGCTTGAACCTGGGGACACAGAGCTGAGGTAGCTTCACCTTTCTTGGGCTTTTGGATCTGGCTCTATACAAAGCCACATACGACAGACAAAGTGGAGTGCTTCTCAAAGAGCTAAATTGGACCTACCAGTTCACCATTAGGAAAACCCAGAATAAAAAAAAACACAACCACACATTTCTCTGTTAAAGCAAATCTAGAGATAACAGGCAATGACACCAATTCAATTTTGTGGGTGCTGCAGGCAGGCTGTGTTAGCACGTCTTGTGCTAACACAACCACATTGTTTTCACTATTGAGATGGCTAGTCCTTTCTGGGCTGTCTCCAGGTGCAAAGAGGCCATGACTGATTCCTGTTCCTCAGCACTCTCCTCAATGTCATATAAGAAGGTCAAGGCTAGCAGGGTCATAAACACCAATACAGAGAGATGCTTGTGCTTCCCACAGGCTTTTCAGGCTTGTAAGTCATAAGCAGCTGGGGAGTCAAAAGTGTTTAAAATCCCTATATAACTTTGTAACATCTTCTAGCTATAACTGCTTTATGTTACAATAATAAGAAATTATGGTAAGTCAGTTCACTGAAGCACACAGAGATGATGTAGTGTGTGTAATCAAAGAAATTAAGGTTCACCAGCTTGGAACAAGCTGTTTACTGCTCTGGCTAAACAATACTCAGAAGTAGCTCATTCACAGACAGCTCAGCTGGGTCAGCATCCTTAAAAGGAAATACAATAGCACACAGTCACACACACAACATGATAGTAAATCAAGTTTTGGAAATAAGAGTTGAAAAAAATCAACAGAATGTCAAGGAAGACTCTAAATTCTGAAGATGTTCTTGTGAAATTATTATTATCGAAAAAGTTTTATAGTTAGTGCTGCGCAAGATTGAGTGTGTGTATGTGTATTTGTGTGTGTGTGTTTTAAAATTGAAAACAAAATAAATTATCTTTATGGCATAAACTGAGCTGTGGCAAAGATGAAACGACCTTCAAGTTCTCAAAAACGCAGCCTGTACAAAGTCAGTTCTTCAAAATTACAAAAATATTGCCCTATAAACAGTTGGCAAAAACAATTAACAAGAAAATCTAAATTATACAAAGTCTCAGCCAAGCAGATACCTCTGGATTTTTCTCTCCATAAGTGTAAATCAAGTCAGTAATTTCTAACAAATTGAAGGCAGTTGTAACTCCATTAATTGCCACCCCCGTCATCTGTATGTGTATATTTGTGAATAAATCAGCTTGGAAAAAAAAGTTCATCGACAAAATCACACTATTTTAGTTTGTTAGATATGAACCAACCAATAGTTACAATGTACTCATCTTCTGGTTTGTAAGCAATTTTAAAAGTAGCCTTTTCATCCAATCCTGTTCATTGTCTTCCCTGTCTAACAGTCAGAAAAAAAAATACATGGACTAGGAGAAAATCTATATTCCACTCCACTCCACTCCAATCTATATTCCACTCGTATGTGTGCCTAACTTCCAATAGGTTTCAGTTAACTGCAGATAATTGAGAAGTAGATTACCATACAATGAAAATATGAAACAGTGACACATGGGATTCCTATCTTAATTCAGTCAGCTCAAAAAGTGGGTAACCATAAAGGGACGTAGGCAGAAGCTATGAAGGCTTCTACATAATGAGTGTTTTTATGTTACTGATGGATCTTCTTACTATTAAAATAAGTACCCCACTGAGTCAGGAATATTATTTGGTTTTATAATGCAGACTGTGATAGTTGTCTTCAGCTTCCAAACAAACATAAGTGTGTCATTGCTCCAGCCACAGGGACTTGCTGTCAGATTCATCTGAGAATTTGTTACTACACATTTTGGTGTTTTGCTCTAGAAACCTCCTTATTCTGCACCTTTCCACTGTGGAGTTCAATGGCATGAAAGGATTACATTCTGGTTTAACTAAATAAAGGACTGTATTTGGTCAAGACCTGCAGATACACATGAAGAGTTACAAGGAATAATGTGGGGTAACAGGCTTATGTAATCTTTGCAAGATAGAAGAAATAAAAAATTTGGTAACAAATGGTCTGTTTCCCCATTATTTATGACAATTGCAAGTAGCAATACAATTGCAAGCTATTTAAACACACATTTTTTATTTCCTGAGTAGACAAAACAGTGTGAGACACGAGGAACTTTGGTCTTTGAAAAGTTGCATGAGCAGCCTCCTGTGTTTTACAAGTGTGATGTCCCACATCAGAGCTGAAATAACATTACATCAAAGGAATGCTGCTTTCCTGGTTGCTGGCATGAAACAGTCTATTTTTTTTTTCAAAAATGATGCCTCAACAAGAAAAAAAAAAGGTATTTTCTATTGGTTTATAACTCTGATCCTTACTGAGGCCTGTTCCTCCATATACGTGGGAGATCAGTAGTGAAAATAGCTCCTTCAACTCCTTCAATTTATCCATGCTTACCTTCTCTCTGATAACTTTCTAGGGAGTGCAAAATATGCAATTAATCGATATCAGATTAATCTGCACTGCGTCAAGAACATTTTAAGGCATCTAAACCACTTCACTCTTCCAAGAATACTTTTGAGAGAATCTGTGCTAATGGCTGAACAGGACATTTACTCTTCAGAACAAAATGAGACTCATCAATGCATTAAATCTTCAGTCAAATCATCCCTTGAAAAAAGTGTGAGGGGCAATGGGAGTGGATTAATCTCTTAGGTTGTCAAATCCACTCCCCCATTATCACCTAATCCCTTTCACAGGCTTACTGAACTTCATCTTAAAACTTACCCATTGCCCATATTTTTCTATCAGAAGGACATTTGAGGAGTTTATCCTCTAAATTATGAATCTTTTCTATCCATTTTCAGCATAAACTTACAGAGAGCAAGTATTCCCCTTTCTGTGTCAATACCACTTATTACCACAGCCACTGTTTCTTTCATTGCAATTGCTGTCCCATCTTTCTCTCCCTGCCCTTTCCCTTTCCTCTGCCCTTTCCAGCTCTCCTTTCACCAGTACACACATTGTCACTACATCTGAAAATCACAATTCATCTGACTTGTTCTGGTGAGGCAGACTTTTCAGATAGCTTTGAAACTAATGGAAAGTAAGACATACTCAGCAGCTGCAAATATACCTTTCTACTACTCTGAAAGAAGGAGCTGCACATTTGTAGCAGTGGCCTAAATAAGAGAGTGGGTGTTACAAAAACAGCATCCATAGGTTGCAAAGACTAAGCAAAGAAACACAGAACAGTATCAATGCCCTCAGCACCAGTATTTCCCCACATTTCTACCCACATCTGTATTAATTGTAATTAATCTTATTTCTGAAGATAGTTCTGTAGCGTAAACAAATACACAAAAGAACGACTCCAGCCTCAGCAACACTTTAGGAAAGAAATTACTTGTGAAAAACCATATTCACAAATGTATGCCTTTGTATTTTTAGTGGTACTGCCATCATCAGAATATCTGCATTTTGTTCTAATAAAATCTAGCTAAATTCTGCCCCTAAGACCACCCAGTCCTTTACCTTTGTTTTTAGTAGCATTGCTATTTCCCTAGATGGTGCAAAAATGAGCAGTAAGAATAATTCCAGAGTATATTCTTTACAAATATTAGTTAATGGAAAGGAAAACCGACAGGGAAAACTGAACTGTTAGGAGTTTTGTAATACTTCTGCTGAGATTTGCAACCTTTTATAGAGACTGCAGCCTATTATAAAGACCTTCTCTGGATAGTTAGTATGATGCAGTTCTCTGTGGCCTTTCTCAATTTACCCAGTGATGGTGCTTCTTTTCGGATGACTCTCCATTTGGAGAAAGGTATGTCAACTTCTGCCATTTTAGTAATGTTCTCAGAAAGATGTGGTATAAGAAAGCCTCCACTGTTTCAGATCTCTAAGTCTGCTGCCACTGATAACACTTATGGGTAACATTAAAAAACATTGTCAAATATTGTGACATGTAGTAGAAAAGTCACTGATGTATTTCTTTATTCTGTAGTGCATGAGAAAATTGCGCTTTGTACATGCTCTGAACCTCAGGATACTTTGGAAGATTAATGTAAAACATCAAAACAAGTCCAAGCCTGACATGAATATGCCCATTTTACACACTTAAAATATCCAACACAGCACTAAAAGGGCTGTTCTAAAACATGCTCAGCTCCTTGAAATGTTCACTTATGCCATTTTAATTTCATATTGAAAAAAAATTCAATATCGCTTAACTGAGTCGCCAGATACCTTTTACATTTTAGTAATTCTAAGATTATAATTATATAGATTATCACAATAAGACCTTTAGAATTATAAATTCCTGTGTCATTTGAGAAGACAGAACATAGGTTATAGTGTGACTCTTTTCTTCAGATCTTGCACATTGCTGCTGATGGGGAAAGAACATAGAAAACAGCTGATTCTTCTAGCTAGATAATGACTTAAGCATTTATTTTGGTTTTTTTCACCTGTAATAACAGACTGCCTCAGACAGACAATGCTTTCATCTCTCTTAACAAGGCAAACTTGTATAATCTCAAGCTGAAACAATCAAAAGTGTTCAATGTTTACATCAGTTTGGTATTCTAGACCTGAAAGTTTAATTCTCAGCTGAGTATTCTGAAACGTCCATCACAGCATGTATTTATGTGCACCTAAATGTGAATATAATGACACCGCCCTTCAGAAAATTATCTTTTAATATAGTTAAATTCAATTTTGGTGGCAGCACTGTATGTTTCTAGCACAAGAAGATAAAGGTTCTGTAGCATGATATTAATTCCCATGCAAATTATGTGTTATTTGCTAGACATGGTATATTGTACCCTGCCCAGTGAGGCAATAATGACACCAGTTCTAAAGGTCAAAAAACCCAGTTCTTACCAAATAAATAAATGTTCATGGTTATATAGAAAAGAGGGATCTTTGTAATCTCATAGAGTTCCATTACTTTCCCATTTAATTTTTAAGACCACATTTTTATTTATATAGTTCTTAATTTACACAAAATACAAAAAGAAACAAAACACAGAAATACAGACTGATATTTTTTCTGACAATTTCTATTATAAATACACTGTTCTTCTTTTAAACTGTACACAAAGTTCACTGTACTTTTCTTCAATTCCCGTTGTTGTTAGAAAATTTGAGCTTTTATTAAACTGCAGTGCTAAGAATAGAGAGACACCAGCAGACAGAAGAGCTAGGGACATTGCTACACCTGTAGTTGAAATGTTTCTCCTTTGGATCCACAGTGCCTAAGGTGAAATTCTCCAGTGCTTATGTCCTAAAAATTAAAACCTGACTATTTTCTGTTCAAAGACTAACAGCCTAGACTGATTATCTGCATTCCTGACCCTTGTGAACTGGCATTCCAAGATGCAACAACAAAAATATTGTTATTGTACAGTATAAAAAGTAAGGTGATATTGTCTGCTGCTTATAGAGCAGCTTAAAACTTCTGCAACAAGAAGCAACATATATCCTTCAGGGTGTATGACCTGCTCTGCTGCTCACACAGCACCTGTCTTTCTGCCACCTTCACCCATGCAGCCCTGGCATAATCGCAAGAATCACAGCCAGGTATGCTTCTTCAATCCAGATTTTCAGTCTGTTTATCTGATAGCCCCTAGGAAATCCATGTACCCGTCACAGCCCCTGCTCCCTTGAAGGACCACATAACTTCTGGTTTTCACATGCATAAATAAGTATCATAGGATTTTCTGCTGTTCTCGGCTGTCACAAGAAGCATCTAAATATCTCTGACTGACATTTGAATCACTCACTCTGCAAAAGTTTAAAAGTGTAGATTAAATACAGTGAGTGCTTGTTTGCTCAGCAGTAATAACACATTATTTCATCACAAACACTAGAAATGCCTAAAGCAGAAAAGTATTTCGATACTGCATCAGGCTTGGGAATTTAAATCTCTCTTTTTTATTTCTCAGCTTTATCAAGAAGTCAAACAATTATGTCAATTTTCAGTAAGTCAGACTTCCCCATTTTCTGACTGTAGTATAGGCCTTGTCTCATTGTTTCTGTGTGAGACAAGATGAGATGAATGAAGATATTAGTGATGTATTAAGAATAGGTTAATGGAATGATTAAGGTTGTGAATCATGCTTGAAGTACAGCATGATTTCCTTCCTGATAGCATTCTAGCCTGGAGATAACATACCTTTACAAAAATTCCGTGTTAGTTCTTCTATTTACAATTTTCTTACTATCAAAAATCAAGTAATTTGGTAGAACACATTGGCAAAATTTAACTATGACATTCTTAGTAAAATTTCATCTGCATCAGAAGGTGAAGTTGTCATGTGTATAAATATTTTGACTTGTATAATATTAATCTAGAATACATTTGAATGTATTATGCAGAGTGTAGAAAAAGGGAAAGATCATACAAAAAGACCCAGCAAAAGACAAGATGAAGTCAAAATTCAAAGCAAGTTCCAGAAGGCATCCACAGAATTGATTAGTCAAAATGTAATGTCGCTAGTGTGGAAAAAATAATTTATTTAATTAATTATCTGCAACAGAGGGCAGAAGGGATGGATCACAACAAAAATAACTCACCACCTAAGTTGTTTGTAGAGCATAATAATATCAACACAAATTCTTGTTATACAGCTGACAGAGTGTGTTCTGTTTGCTATGTGTGGTAAGAAAAAGCCAACAGGAGAGAAAAGATACAACCAAAACTTTAAAATATACAGCAAAAACACAAATTCAAGAAGTTCAGCTGCGTGGTTTTTGTTTATATAACTCATCAGTTTAGTGTATTAATTTTCACGTTTCCTTGGATAAATTAACAGCCACTTGCAGAGACTCAGCATAGCTCTAACATGCAGTGAAACTACTGATACATTCACAGGTGCTTTAGGTAGTAGTTTCTTCTCTTGCATGCCTCCAAGGATTGACACATATGCAATAATAGAAGGTTTATCTCCATCCAGCTGAGAATAAGGTAAAGATTAGAGGGAATTCAGAGGTACTTAATTAAAGCAGTTACCCTGACAACATCAAGCAACACTAAACACTGCAGTACAATACAATAACTAGCTGTGTATAGTTATCTATTTGTCTAGACATGCTCTCTTTCTGTGAACTCATGCTCATTTTCAAAAATACAATTATAAACCTTTCTCACTTGCAGTCCCAGATCCTTGCATAACTCCTTCGATTTCAGTGGAATTAACACCAGGTGGAGATCTGGGCCAAAGATTCAAAACTTCTGAACGCTTCTTGGCACTAAACAGACATTTCTCACAGCTTTTTCCTTTGGTTTTCTCAGCCTAGGCCCCTACCCCCTTAAGGTGTTCTGGAGTTTGCTGAAAACGCAGATCAGGGAAGTAAAAGTTGCTCTCATTAAGAGCAGCAACACTCCTTCCTTTATTGTCCTTTATATGCCTGCAAACACCTCAGTTCATGCTGACTTTTTTGGACTCTTCCACCAGCATCAACCTTCTCTTCAAAGAGAAAGTCACACTTGACCTAACTCAAAATAAGTGGCAAATAACATTCTACATCCAACTGCTGAAGTAGGTGACAGACAGCGAAAGCAGTTTTTAGGGTTGTCTAAATATGTAAATCATCTTACCACTTCCACACACACACAAACACCCAAAATGGCTTTCAAAGGACAGAAATCTGCTCCACACAGATAAAGGAATCTTTCCCTTCCAGATCACCAGCCTAGTAAAATGATGGATATATGAGGTTAGAAATGTTCATGCAAGTACAGCTCCAACTATTGACAGCAAGCCAGTATTCATAATAAGGATTCTTGGGGTTTTTAAACAAATCAATGCTATTATTCTCTAGGCCAGCTCAGTTGTCTGCTTCAGAACTGGTACAGGAGCAGAATTAATTATGATAGAGTTTCATATCCAGGAAGCATTTCAAGGAGGTCATTGTCAGGAGAACACTTGAAAAGGTATTGAAAGCCCTTTTTGACATCAGGAATAAGATTTGTGAATTTTCCAAATAGGAAACAGCCTTGGGGTAAGATTTTTGGAATGTTGAAACCTTTACAGTGTTTTTTTGGTAGCATTTCAAGTTAGCATCTCATAATTTTATATATCTCCATAGCTTTTACAGAGTAATAAGACCCAGTTATTTGCCATGGATTTTATAGTAGTTTCATTCTCTGCAGATGGACCTTGGATGTCTGTACTATTGCTATATGCACAAAAGAACTGATTTTTTTAATTAAAGCAAGCAGGATGCTTGTTTCACTACAGTCAATATGTTACTAGTCTAAGAAAGTGTTTTAAATCCTCTCGCCCTACAAAGTGCAGGAAATATTAATTCACTACTCCTTTTTCCATATTTTTAACACAGTTATGCAGAGACAAACACAAGTTCTCAGGTGGAAGGACATATACCAACTTATAACAAAGCTGTGGATTTACCTCCAGCTTTGCTCTTTCCAGTTTTAATAGTTTTTCACATACTGATTTTGCCAAAGTTTCTGTCAATCTTTGTTTTCCAACATATAGATTCAGATGCCAGTAGAGGAAAAATACACCCCAAATATTATTAGCCAAGATAAACTCACATTTTTATTAGTCATTTCTCTATATAACTGTCAAGCAAAAGAAAACTCAGAAAGGGACAACAATCCTGACAATTACACTTTCCTAAAATACTTATCATACAGATATTTAGACCATTATTTCTGAAATAAAAGAAATTATATTACTTTTTTCTGCCCTTCTGACCGCATCTCCCATAATGAGAGTTCACATTTTAAACTGCTAGTTCAGAAGAGTCAATAAGATGCAAAGTTCTGTACAGAGGTTTAATAAATGTACAGGCAAAGGAATTCTGGAGTCCTGAGTTCTGAGTTCCAGTTATGTCTCCCTGTTATAGAAAGCTACAACTAATATTACTTCTTGCCTATAGCTCGAAAATACTGGACCCAAAATTACTGCAATAGAATGAGAAAAATTTTAAGAATATTAATGCTCAAATAATTTAGTCATTTTCAGAAGAAATACATGGTCCACCTGCAAGTGTACAAATGTTTTAGTCTTTATATAAACAAGAATATATCCCACTCACACTTCCAGAGTTTGCTTTCATTCACATATGTTCTCCTAACCTTTACCCTACCCATCTTCCTGCAATTACTTTGATCCTCCAGCCAAAAGAAGTCCAAACCTTTTGGATGGAAAGGGCATTAAAAAATAATAATTGTGCCTTCTACAGTAGAATCAGTGATTTTTCATGCCTTTTTCTTTAAAACCAGTTTGCACTGCATGAAACACCTTATAAATACATTAAATTCACACTGCAATAGTAAAAACAAATTAAAACCGGGCTATTTTGATATTTTGACTGTTTTAAATGTAAATTTATTTGCTAAGAAAAAAGAAAAAAAGAAAAAAAGAAAAAAAGAAAAACACACACATATACACATACACATAAAACACAAAGCCCAGCAACATTACAAATTTCTAAGTTAGGAACCAGATCTTCAAAGTGAGAATGAGATAAACCCAAGAAACAGAAGGGCAGACTTCAAACAGTTCTGTTCTCTAATAAAGTTTTACTTAGGAAACAGTTCTCCTTGTTGTAAGCATCAACATATCTTTGTACCATGCTCCTGCCTCTTTATCAGTCTCCATTTCTTCCTTTCAGTGGCTGGACTGACTATTTCACTTCAATAAAAGGAGGAACAGGTTGGAAGTGGGGAATATATAAAAACTGGTCAGGCGCGTCACTCTATCTCTTGCCACAGTCTGTCTTGCTACTCCTTATTAAACCTATTGCAACTCCTTACTAAACCTACTATTCACTTTCTTATTACAGACACCAAATAGCAATAAATATTAGTCATTAATCCTGAGTTTTATCTATCTGACACTCAGTAGTTATGCTCCTTGTTCCTCAGTATGGCCTTTTCCCGCTGATGAGCTCACTTTCAGATAAATTCTGCTGGGAAGGTGGACTACTTCTGCAACAGGTTTTGCTTAGTCTCAAACTTCATTCTAAGAACGACTTTTTCAAACTTTTTTTCATAAAACATGGAGCTCCAAACTAACCTTATCAATCAAGTCCCAAGACAATTCAGTTATGGAATTCTGTGACTACACTAGGTCATCATAGATCTTGCAACTTCAAAAAATATAATTTCTCTGGTACCTGGAAAAGAAAGATTTGTCTAGCAAGTTTCAGTCTACTTCTGTTTTTCTACATTTCCTTTGTGTCTTGTTGTATTCATGTCTTACTGGCTTTCCTGCAATCCAGCTTCTGGCCTTTTTCTTCCAGTTGCGCAGAAGTAAATTTTTGTTCCTTCTTTCAATTCAAGAAATCTAAACATATTCAAATAATTCCCTTTCTAAACTGGTTTAATTTCTTTTTAAAGCTGATTCCTGCTAGAGTTTTAGCACATATTGAAACATAGAGTATCTATTTGACGTAGACTTTGAAAAAAGCCACAAGAAAAACCTTTCTCATGTTATACCACAAATCTTGCCATAGGTAATGTAAATGTTACCTCTGTATTACACTACCAGTTGTGTCTTGTCTAATTTACCTTGTAGGTTTTTCCACACAAAACCCAAATGTTTTGGGTTGTTTTTTTTTTTACCTTTGGCATACACTTCATGTATCCTTGGGCAACATCAATTCTCCTTATATATATTACACTCAAAATGTCATAGTACTGTATTTCTGGTGGTCACTGGTGTGTGTCAAGTTTGGTACCTCAAGTCCAAACAGTTTTGATTCAAAAAAATCTACACAGTCTCATGGCCATAAATAACCATGATTCCCCAGCATAAACATCTTGCCATTTATTATATGTAACGTGGCACATTGGCCAGATCCTTCATTCTAATTCCAAGTCAGAAACCATAGGCCTTACTTAAAAACCATTTAGAGATCATTTAGATAACTCACCTATCAGGTCGTTTCATTCCAACCATTTGCTTTTCCAGGGTCTATTTCAGATGCAATTGATGTTTTCATAACTCTTTTGGTTCATTTTGTCCAGTTTTAGAAAGTTTTGTTATTGTAAAAATCCTTAAAAGGCAATCTTTTGACCAAACTCTGGATTAGTTATTTATTTCTTCTAAAAGCCTAATTCCTGGTCCAACTTCTCAATTTCTACAAGTTGTCATGTATACTGAGTATAACAAAGTTAAAACACTTCTTTTCATCTAAGAAACTTCCCTATGTTCTTGTAAATGGGAAAATTTATCACTAGGTTCACCACAATAAAAATAGAAAAACCTTTTCTAGTAAGTATTAAACTACATTAACTAGACAAAGAACAGTGTCAGATCATCCTCTGTTCAAAAGTATCAGTTGCTATATATGTTAAACCATACTTCAAATTGATTTCAATTTCATATCAGAGTCTCTAGGTTGATATCTGCAGTTGCTTAGTAGACGTATTTGTAAGAAAGTTCACTGCTTTTTTTTTTTTAATAATTTTAAAAATTTCTGGGCCCTGGAAAAGAAAAAAGAAAAAAAAAAGGACAAAAAAAAGAGAGATTGTCACTGCCATAACTTCAGATATCCTTTTGTGCATGGTAGCAGGCCTAATTCTTATTGCAGATACATTTTCTTATTTTTATTGAGTTTCTTCAATCTCTTTTGGACTTCATCAAAGTAATATGTCAGTACCTCAAGGTTTCCCCAGATAGATGCTACACTACTTCTTAAAACTCTCACTTTTTGAATGGAAAAAATAGATTAAAGTCACAGTTAATCTGAGACCACTCACACAGTCTACATTTGGATCAAAGGAGAAACAGACCAGTGAAAACTAAACCAGCTTGTTTCCTTAAGCATAAAGGATCCTAAAAGCAGAAAGACAAAAGAGATGTACAAGCAAATTCTTCTGTAAAATCAACCTTTGAAGAGAAGGCAAAACACAGAATCAAGAAAATGCATGAGATATGATTGACAAGGTCACAGAATACTATACATTAACATGGGAAAATTAACCAGGGCAATGGGAAAACTTCTGTTTTATATATATTTCAAATACTTTACTTCCTAGTGGATTGAGTTGCTTTGGAGAAAACAAGGCAGGGAGTGGTGCAGAGGGAATAACAGTTCTACCAAGGCTACCTGTAGGCACTAAGGTGAACTTAACTGCTGACTCCTAACTACACATAGGAGACTGTACTAATTGGAAGAGAATTTCTCCCTGAAGATGTCCAAAAAATAGAGTTTTCTCCCTGAAGAATAAAAGAGCAAGAAAGAAGAATGAGAAGTGAATGAAAATGGAAAGGAACAAAAGGTTATCATAGAGAAGAGCAAGATCCTTTTCAAAATATTCTTAGGATCATTAAATTATTCAGGGTTGGTGAAGATGTGGAAGTCAGTTAAATGTAGAAAACAAAAAGTATTCCATGCTCCACTAAAACTATCCATCAAAGAAAATTTTCACTCCTTGCTTGTGAAGGCAGAAAAAGTTGCAACAGAAGTTTTCAGGGTCACCTTCCAGTCCCTCCAATATTTTCCTTTGAATCAATTCCCTCATTTTATATGTGAAGTAGGACAAAAAGTAAAATATGTGCCAGAATGAACCAAAATTTAACAAGACTTAATAGGAGAATTAAAGCCAATTTTAATCCTTTTTTATGTAACTGAGTTACACGCAAGGGTCAATTTACCTTCAATGAAAACACATGTCCTGAGGCATCTGAAAACTGCCACACCAACAGGGAAACACAGCATCTTTGCATTTCTTCTTATGCTGCCCAGAGTTCTGGCATAGTTCCTGCTCTCTAGTACTATAAAAATCTGGGAATGTAACAACACCTCAGAGGGAAGGTGCAAGTCTGATGGGAATGGAAGGAAGGTAGCTACTGTCATCCTCTTCCTGTCTTACACCTTAATAATGGGAGGGAAAAAGTCATATCCCATGACAGAGGGTAACACGTAGAAGGAGGCTGCAGAGATGAAAACATTTGCAGCTCCTGGCTCTTCTTTGTCACACATTTCTGCTTATGGATTTAAGGTGGTCTCTCAGAGAGGCTGTGAGACAGTATGGAGAATCTGTAAAATTCCTGGTTGCAAACAGAAGACACTGCAAAACAGCGCTGCAAAACAACACATGATCCCCTCTGGTCCCTAATAAACTGGTATGGTAGAACAAGATAATTTTTTTTATTTTTCTGCTGAGTCACTTAGGCACGAGAAAATATTTTAGACACAACAGTATCTTTCTAAATTCATCAACCTGTTCTAGGTGAGAAGAAGAAGTGGACAGTGAAACAAGCACCCAGAAGAAAAAGCAGTAGTACCTCATCAACAGGGTATTTCAGAGGTTTGGACCTCTAGTGCTGGTGAGACACTACCAAAATTCATTCCCTCACTGAGTTGTGGTGACTTGATCCAACTCCTACTGTGCTGAAAAGTGCCTGAGTTGCCAGAGTGATGCTCAGAATTTCTCTCCTCTTCCTGAAGTGTGAGGCCCTCTCAGAACATAATTTACCACTGAGAGAACATCTCTTTCAGTCACTCTTCTCCTCCTGCTTTTTCAGTCGGGAACGTATCACTTCAGAGAGGATTTCTGGTACCTCATGGGTTTATTGCTTATGCCAAATTGAAAATCAACAAGAGATGGAGAGCACCCTTGGCACAGACTATGCAATGGCCTGACGGCTAGGGTACTCTGGGGAGTTCAAGTCTGCTGAGGCAGAAGGAACTTGGCTGCCCAGCAACCTGGCTAAGAGCCCTAAAGACAGAAAGAAAAAAGAAGTGATACTGAATTTTCTAGCAGTGTTTTAAAACTACCTTTTAATCTCCTTTTTTTCCAAATGTCTGCAAATGAAATTACTGCTTTCATATTGAAGAACATTGTGATGAGAAACACAAATAATTTTGTTTTAATTCTTGGCTTGGTTGCCAAAAAAAGACAAGAACATTATTTACACAGCCTTACAATTCTGAAAGTACCACTTACAGGTACTTTTTAATATGAACATGATGTATTGCTTCATTTTTTTATGGTTTTGTTATTGGAAGCAAAGGTTTGACAGTCTCACAGAAGGATTGGTGAGCTTTTTTTTCTAGCTTTTGAAATTAGCCATAGCAGCAGATTTGAAGATTCAACATGCTTCATCAACAAACAAATGATTCTCTGCAGAAGATTTTAAGCAGAAATGTGGCAGATTTCAGCATTTTTCCATGCAGACATGTCAGTTTATCCAATTTGATTATGCTACTGCCTTTCACAAACCACAGTGAAATAAAACTTTTCAAACACATAGAATCTTGCACAGCCTTGTCTCCTATTGAGTGGCTGTCTGCACTCTTTTCCATTAAATCTGAACCATTGTTATTTTTGTTTCCTTATTTATTTTACCATATTAAGAGGGGAGAGGAAAAAAAAATGAACAAAAAACCCCCCAAACAAACAAACAATCAAAAACAAACAAACAAACAAAGCAGAGTTTGCATTGACTTATTGCCTATTGACATCTATTCCTTGACTTCTTTCATCACCTTCTGAGAAACCAGAACTTTTAGATGGGTAATATTCCCATTTCATCAATTAGCAGTGAATAGCTTTTGCTTAAGATGGGAAAATCACAAGAAATGCATAAACTGATGACATTTTTTTATCAAATGCTAAAATCTGGCACAGTTTTGTTTTGGCTTTTTCCAAGCTCTATTCTAGGAGAAAAAGAATAAGAATATGATTATTCAGCAAAGTATGATCCATGCCATTCACTGCAGGAGAGGATCTCGTGCCATCTGACTTGGCATAATTGCACATTCTGTGTAGTACTCATAGAATCATGCATATTTATGACAATTGGAAATGATGCGTCCCTCCCTAGAAATTAGTGGACATTATTAATTATCATCACAGATGAGTAAATCATATGGGAAGACAGACACAGACTCATCTGTCCTAATCCAACCAGCTGAAGTCAAGTTAAAACTTAGAAGCTCTACTATCACAAATCTGCACAGCACAAGTCTTACCTGATTCATAGCTCTTTATGGAACAAATTACACTGTACTGCATAGCTACTTCAAAGCAATCTGAAACTAAAACAGGTATAAAACTAATAATTACAGCAGGTACTAGTTTCTTTTATGATGTTCACAAATGGCTTGTCAAGGGGCATATAGCTGAGGAAAATGTGTATGCGGATATAACCTGCAGTTATATACTTCAAAAAGTCAAACAGGTTTGTCTTCAGACAGAAGCACAAACTACTCATCCAAGCACTGTAATTGAAGACAGGAATTGATTCAGCTGTCCATAAATTATGAAATGGAAAATACCTGTTATGGTTAGTAAGTTGTTCAGTGTATTTACTGTGCCTGTGAACTTACTAAGTGCTAACTCTCAAGAATCTACAAGGTTAAAAAAAAAAAAAAAAAAATCAGGTTTCATGTTAAAGTACTTAATTTTTTTTCCAAATTAGTTCTCTTCTGGAAGATAATGCTTGATAGTTATCCATGTAATACTTTCATTATAACAGAATGGAGAATAACTGCATTAGCCGCAAAAGAGATATGAACTGTAAAGGTCGCTTTCCAGATAATGGGATTCATCAAGGAGACTGAGAAGGTACTGGGCAAGATTCACAATGAGCATCAATTTCTTTCCTTCACTTAAACAATTTTGGGGGAGAGAAGAAAGTCAGATTCACAAATTCAAAAGAGGTTTTCAGCTGCCAAAGTGAATTTACTCCATCTCTGTAGCTGTTGAATAGGCTTTTAGCATGGCTATGAACAGGAGATGGTAACCAGCAAGGTCTGAATGATGAAAGAAAACTCCCAGATTCTTTTGATTTCTGCTAATATATACTCAATCCATTATTTTTACAAGGAAAATCAAGTTCCCTACTTCTTTACACAAGTTTCTTTTCAATTAACAACATGAGGATAATATTTTTCCTGTATTTTCCTTTACACAGCCTCTTTCATCTCAGAACATTTTAAGCACTTATTATTTGAATTTTATACATTAGGAAATTAAAATACAGACAGGCTAAGGACCAATTTCTGTGTCACGTGCAAGTCTGAACTGTCCCAGAGAAGCAAAAACATTTTGGTTGAAGCAAGATTCTTCCCCAATACCCTATTGTGATTCCTTTGCACACCAATGAAGTTAGGGGAATAGGAAGATACACCAGTTCCGTTGTTTCTTTTTTTGATCAGAATGAATCCACGTGACATTGTCCTCTTTTGACATTGAGAACTGCAGACAGAGTAGTCAACTCTCATTTGAGTCATACCCACATAATCATCTCTCCTCCACACTCCTCCTGCCAATACCAACAAAGCCCAGTCTTAGCTTTGCTCAAAATAAGCTGAGTTTTCATCTGTAATAGGGTTTTCTGCTGAGAACTAAGTAGAAAATCTCTGCATATGTCTTTCATTGATTTATCCACTTTACCCATCAAACTGAGAAGTCTGGGACACAGTGACAGTATTTCCTTATGGTCTCAGCTGGCCTGTTTTTCAATTCTGTTCTGTATCTCAGCAGATCTTTGCAGGATAGTAGTTGACATGGTCACTTTGCATAGGCCTTTATACTACATAGCATTTTTTGTCACAGTTTTCAATCTGTGGAGAGACATAAGAGTTCCTTCTTTTGTGGAGAATATCTTGGGGGAGATAAACTCTCGCAATTTTACTTCATCATTAAAACTTTAAAATACACTTGTACAGAACTACCGTAGATCTCACAAGCACCTGAGCAGAGGAACTTGTCAGTGCACCAATTTTAACAGAGAAGTGGGGAGTTCATTTCCAGATGGTTCTGTGCCTTAAGCAGGTGGAAGAGTAGCCCAGAATAGTTAATAGCACTAATCAAGCTCACAGGCTTTGATTACATAATGAAAGCAAAGCTTGAACAAGCCATAAGAACAATGTATTTTAAAAGGTGTTATTACTGCATAGTAATCCCAAACCACTTCATTTCAGAAGAACAAATTTCCTCTGGTGTTATTACGTCTGTTATATTGTGGTGCTGATGATTCACCATCTTGATGCAAATACAAAAATATATGAAAAGAGATATTAAATGTTTCTATGCACTAACACATGATCTAACACATGATCTAACACTAGCAAACAGCAAACATTGCAAATAATTAAATTCACAAGCAATAACAAGCTGACAGAAGATTCCTCCTTAAAATATATCTGTTCTTAACTGCCTCTACTTCCCTTTGGAGAAGATGATTTTCAAACCACTAGAAACCTGACTTAACCACCAAATCATAACAATATAGTAATATTAGCCTTTTTTTTTTTTAATGCATGGCTAAATGCCACAAAGCAAATGAAATTGCCTTGGCAACACCTGAGATCAAATGCTGAATAATTTTATGGACACATGCTGTTAAAATATCCTAGGCCCATATGCCAAACGTTCAACTGCTCTCAATTCTGAGGCAGAATGGGCCAAGGATCTGGCTCGCATTTTTATTTTTGCAAAAAGTACATCTCAACATAACACAACAGGTGTCTCTGGCATTTCATCTTAATGCTAATAGACAGTTAACATTGCTCTAAGAACCTCACAGAGAAGAGAGTAGCTGTTTTTCATGAGAACTGCTAACCCCTTGCACTTTGATTATCATCTTGCAGCACATACTGACTAGTCACGTGGAGTCTGAAGAACAGTTTTGCACATGTCAAAGTTACTTTATTCTTCAGGAATCTTCAATGTATCAGATATTCATATATTCATGAAACACTACTCATGGCTAACTCAGCAGAGCTGGTGATGCAGTCAAATATTTCAAATTAGTATGAAAAGTGTTAAACTTTTCTAAACTCCCCAACTGAAATAAAACCCCTGAAAGCTCTCATTTTTACACAGTATTGGTGCGGGATTTTTACTAATTCAATCCATTGTTGGTGTTGGGCTGGGAGGACTCACTTTAGATTTAATTTCTCTTCAGGCATCAGCTAATGCAGTATTTGAATGCTTTGGTGTGTTCAGAATAGCTTTGTTATGGACACAAATCCACCTGGATTCTGTTTGAAATGGATAGTCAACTTAGTGGATTAGTTGAGAAGGTAATGAAAATCTTTATAAATCAGTAGTCAGTAGACTATCAGATGAGCTTTTTGATCCATCTCTAACTCATTAAAGCTACAGTAAATCCCACCAAACTCTAATACAGTTAGCTCTATGTAAATGCTAGTGAATTAGAGAAAATTAGCAAAAAAAGTTTCCAGAAAGAGATACCTACAAAATGCTAACACATCTTGTTTCCTTATTTTCCCAGAAATGACAAGAGATGGAGGGAAAAAGTCCCTTCATTTACCTGAACAGTGTGCTCAAGCATAGACAGCTATTATGAAGACTGATATTTGAAAATAAGTTGGTAAACAAATTTGGCTGAGCATTTATTCCTGTATAAAACATGTATGACTACTTCTAAATACAGTCCAGGCCCTATTAGAACCGAAATCCATGATCCAAAGCCCATTAAAATCAAAGGAATGACTCCCATTAATATCAATGTCTATTAGATAAGGCCACAAGCAGGGAAAATCCCCACTGAAAACAGTAGGAGTTCTGCCTGCATAAACTCCCCTTGGAAGCTGCTAGTGCTTTTTCTTCTTTCATTTCTTCATAAATATTTTATAAACAAAACTCACTGAACTTAGAACTTGTACATATAATGTTATGCAACACTTTTGTTAGGATTTTGCTGGTCTTTGCAGGGCTTTCTTGTACATATTTTTTGGGCCACTTCAAGAGCAATCTGAAGGTAGAATCTCCTTTGGGAAGCAAATGCTGTGGTTTATCTTGATGCTGTCACTACACAGAAGATATGGTGGACTAGAAACAGCTGCTAATTTAAGTGTAACTTGTGTGTTAAAATGTCAACCTATGTACATCTTTGACAGAATAAAGTAGTCTTTCTTTCAAATTTTACTAAAATGAAACACTTCTTGTTTCCGTGCACAAAAACATAATACTCTAAGCATACTATTTATCAGAGTTTAGTAAGTGTACTGGGAGATTCTGTTAAATGTCATTTGAAATGTCTGTCTCAGAATGAGAATGGCTATATGGCTTTCCAGGGCTAATATTGCAGCTTCCTACCAGACATTATGCAATTAATGGCACACACAAATAAAATGGTAAACAGGTTTTTGTCATTTGAATGCATTTTTTTCACGTCACAGATTGCTAAATGCTATTTTGGGGTAACAAGATTTTTTTACATTCCTTTATGAATTCTGGGTTTATAAAGTACACCAGGAAGCATAATGCTCCCTCAAAAGGACTTATTAGAACATACATCAGTGAATGTTTGTGCTTTATAGTGAGAGACATGGCAAATTAAAGAAATTCTAGGCATTACCGAGCTAATTGTGATTGGTTCCTGTGTAACCATTTCCTTTATCTACACTCAGGAGATTCCTGGAAATACTTTGTCATATTAGTTTCACCATTATGACAGTCCACTGCTCTTTTTATATCACTTTTCCATTCACTTCTAAGAAGTAAGGTCTTTACCAAACAGGAGAAAAAATGCCATACACCCAAAAGTTGAAAAAAATTAGAAATCATGTGAAAAAACTAGAAAATATTTTGACTGAGCAGTAACAAAAAATACAACACAAAGCTGCACAGTGACAAGGAAAGGTAAATGTGTAATATCCAGACCTTTAGCAGGTCTTCTTCCACCTCACAGGTCTGTAAGTCCTGGTAGTGATGACTTCTTGTGGGCAAGATGGAGTGGAAGAGGAAAAACCTTTAGTGCGTGATGCTATATCTATTTCAACCAAAGTTATTGATTACCTCCGAATTAAAGACTGCAAGAATCATTTACAGGCAGTATTTTTTGCCAAAACACCCTACAAAACTTTATTGCATCTGAGACAGAATGAAGAACAACAGAGTAAGAGAAAATATTAAAAACAAATGTCAAATGAATGACAGAGAAAAACAAGTGAGAAACAACATATGGACCGTTTTCCATCCCTGGGGCAAATATTTATATTTCAGCATTTCAAATGCATTTAATGCCTAAGATGATCTGTAGGGACAGCTGAACTTAACTTTTCTAGACTGGTCATGCATAAGCAAAAATAACACTCCAAATATAAAAAATCAGTTTGAAAATTTACACTACTGCTCTGTGCAGAAGAATTCCCATCAGATATTTTCAACTGTGCAAATATATAAATATACTTCAGTTATGCACACTTACATAACTTTTTTTTTTCTTTTCATACAGGATTGTTGCTTGGAGCTTGTAGATAGGGGCTCCTTATATTGATTTAAACTGAAGGTGAATACTCAAGGAGAATAGGGCTATGTTCTAAACTCTTCACACTGCTCTAGTGCAGCAAGGGCTGGAAAATTATGATCTAGGCCTATCTGAGTGTAAGCAGCTTACTTGCAAGCCTCTTTGATATCTCCCACTCAGAACAAGATAGATTATGCCCAAAGCCTGATGGTGACAGCCATAAAAGCTGCAGACTGCCAGATTTGTCCAGGTTTCAAGAACAATATAATTCTCTTTTTTTGTTGTGTTTTTTTTGTTTGTTTGTTTTGTTTAGTTTTGTGTTTTACCCAATACAATTTCCAGAAAGAAAAGGAGGAGGCATGCCTAGGGTAAATTTGATATACAGCAGTTTTAATTACAGTAGCAAAATCTGGCTGCACTGGGGAATACAATCTTCAAATCTTACTTTGCTACTGATTTAATGGATCGAGGCATCATAACAAAAGCGCAATTTTTCACACAGCCCACATAAACTCATGTCCCAGACTTCAGATTCATCACAAGCATGACTGCTCTGAAGTGTCTTGACCTTTTAAAATTAAACAAGAATATATTTAAAAGTGAGTTCTGGATAAGTTAGTGCCGTTTTCTTTGAGAGAAACTGAGGAAACCTGAAGGCCCAAGAGAAAGAATGAAATTTATAAGCAACCGCATTCACTCAGGGAGGTCAGTCACAAAGTTGATAAAAAAAGTTCATTGTCAAAGCATGAGAGATTACTCAAATCCTATCAATATTGCTACTATTAACATCTTTTGGTACCTGGACATCATTTACAAATACTGTGTCTAATTTATAGGGAAAGGATGAATATTCACTGCAAAGTCTGAATATTCCTCATTGTTCACATTGTATTTGATAACATACATCTTCACACACACGAATATAGACTCTACACAGTAAGCAAAGCAACCATGCTGATTGTCAGGAGAATAAGCCTTATACTGTAGCTTTTGGGTTATTATAAAAAGTGTCAGAAAGGTTAATCCAATTCCACACTATAGGATTCCCTCAAGACTCAAAAGCAAAACCTAAAAATGTATAATCTGGTCTCCTGTGTCTGTTAATCCTTTGCACCAATGATTAGTTCCTGTTTAGGTTAGCAAATAAAAAAAAGATTAAATGAAGGTTAAAGGTTCTCTAAGCCTGTTTCCTTTTTTTTTTTTTATTAATAAATCATTATGCTAACAAAACTTAAGTAGGATTTTAGAGTAGCAACTGGAAATCTCCTTCTTATGATGAAATAATGTGTTCCTTGGATACATAAAATGCATTAGGCACAGTCTCAAATAAAATCAAAGCTGGTGGGTTAAAAAGGTCAAACAAATTAAGCTTTCTTTTAGATTTGCATCAGCATCTGAGCCCAATAACATGCTTCTTAATTGAATAGTAAGCACTGTCAGTCAACCTCAGCCAAAGCAGCTCTGATTATGTAATGGCTTTCAATTGTGATTATTTCAGTCTAGCATATGGAATATTTCACATCACACTTTGCTAGCTTTGCTACTGCTGACATCTTAATCTGAAGTGGAAGCTGTTTAAAGTCCTCTGATCTCTCAATTGTTCTAAAATATGAGCTATTTAAATTAATGCCTATCAGCAATTAATGCCTATCAGTAACAACGGCCAATCATTTTTTGTACCATCTGTGAGTTTATAGAAAGTAGTTCTGCTGAAAAGTTAAAGGGAAAGTCTGAAAATCTACTCCTCTTTTATTCCATCTTTCAGGGCGGGTATACTAATCTTCTGGTTCAATAAGTGAACAACTTTTGTTTTGAACTTTTATAGAGTCACCTCTCTAAGACATTCACAAAGCTCTAAAGAGCTACCTAAAAACAATATTTTTGTTACGTATTTTGATCTACCTGCCCTTCTACCTAAATACAGTAGCTACATGAAAATACATACAGAAACTGACAAGACATAAATGATTGTGTTCTTACTGTGCTTTTAATTATGTGCTTCTCCAGTGTTCATATTTCTTTTTTAGTGGGTGAAAAAAGTACCTTTATGTTGTACAGTTCCTGATACATAGTGAGTAATACCAGCAAATACAAGGTAATAGAGATTACAGTAGTAATTCCAGTAGAAATTACAGTAGTAATTCTTCCAGTCCTGCTGCCTGAGTATATTATAATCCCAGAAGGAGCAACGGGATGATTTCTTTCCCAAGAAAAAAAGGAAAAAACACTGGTGCAAACTACAAACCAAGTCAAGCCAATATGTTTTGACACTTTCATATTTGCATATCATTTGACCAATAACTGACGTATGACAGCTCCTACAAACCATCCATGAAGTGGAATATATGAGTGCATTTTAAATTATACAAACCACACATTTCTATTCATGCATTATTCTTTATTTTAGAAATCTTACCAGTTCATTGCAGTGGTTTGTGGGTTTTTTTTTAAATGTTGATAGGTGATGCATCTGACAGAAAATGAAACACTTGGCATTCCAAATAAAGGATTACTGAAATGATAAACATAACTCTTTCTTAGAGATCTTCATAAAATCTAAATGTTCCCATACTTTTGTTTTCTGTGGCTCTATTTTTAAGCAGTGCTGTCTCTCACACGGCAGCAGGGAAGCAGTCCAAAGGCTCAACTGCACTGGAATGCTTTTGATGTGAACTCTGCCGTCAAAATGCATGAACTCACAAGGAACAGTGAGCTGATGAAAACAGGAACCACAATATATGAATGGTTTAGTTTACCTGTGGAGCTGGAAGCTGGCCTACTGCTCTTTCTAAGAGGAAGAAACAATATTATTTTCCCTGTAATTTCCTCCCCTTAACTCATTCTAGCAGAGACTTTAAAGAAAAGCAATCTGTTAAGGGCATAATGTTCACAAATCAATCAAAAAAAAATCAGATACTAGTCTCATTTCATTCAACAAACGTTTTGCCAATGGCAGCAGCTGAAGCAGGGTAATAGTCAAAGACTGTAAGGAGCTAATCTGGCATGCAGTCTACTCCATCTTCTTATGAAAAAGCTGCTGTGTCCAAAAGGGATAAAACTATGGCTGGAAGGAATACAAAGAACATATGACCATCAACTCAGTTTGCAAATGATACTCATTTGTGTATGTCATTGAAAACGGTGCAACTACTTCCCTTCCCACATATGCAGAAGAGCAAGATAAAACGAAGAATCTAAACCAAAATGCTGATTTTACTTGTAAATTTCCTGGTTTTGTCACTAACAAAATTTAGTCTTAGGTTTCTAATTAGAAAGATTTGTCTGATTTGCTAGTAAGCAGTAAAATGCAACACAACTGATTTCTTCCTGATCCACTGCTGAATATGCTGAGATTTGTAAATTCCCTTTTTTTAACCTTAGCTCTAATGGTGCATTAGCATTCCAAGTAGGTGCAATTCCAAACTTTCAATCACTTTTCACTGAAAATAGTATTTTTCAAAAAATTTGGTTTTTTCCCCCAGATTAGGACAGAACTCCAACCCCTTGTCCTTGCTCTGCAAAATCTGCAAAGTGCATCATCCTTTGCAGCCAAGGTTTTTCTTTGAGTTACTTCATGCCTCCCTATATCTCAGCACAATCTGTCTCTTTCTTCTGAGAAAGAACACTTCCACTTAAACAGAGATGTCTATGTACAATTTGAAAAAAGCTCATCTGTTCACCCCTCAGAAAAAAATTTTATCTATGACTGAATATAGTTTGTCAGTTTGGGGGGTTTGATCTTTGTCATTAATTCATGGGAAATGTCAAGCAATCATACTTATACTCCAGGGCCAGTGCATTTCAATGCAAAGCTGATGTGTATTATTGTACTGGGTGCAGGTGCCCAGGCTGACAGGACTGATTGCAGAGGCATCTTTTTGAGGAGAGGCCAGGGGTGCCCTGTGCTGGACCCAGCTAATTCCAGCCAGCTCCAAGTGATCCACCGCAGGGTACCGCTGAGCAGCCAAGGTGATGCTGCCTCTAGAAAAGCACACTTGGGAAAGGGGGAAAATTGCTGACTGTCAGCATATGAGAGGGGTGACAGAAAACAAGTGTGAGAAACAGCCCTGCAGACACTGAGGTCAGACAAGGAGGAGGAGAGGAGGTGCTCCAGGCAGAGATTCCCCTGTAGTCCACAGAGAGGATCCGTGCTGGAGCAGAGAAACAGTGTGAGGCAGCACAGAGGAGCTATTACAGACTGACCCTAGCCCCCATTCACTATCACCCTTTGTTTTTCACCATCTGAATCTCTTTTAATCAGCAACAAATTAAATTAATTTTCTCCAAGTGTAGCCTGGTTTGCCTGTGACAGATCTCCCTGTCTTTATACACAAGCTTTTCCATCTTACTGCCTCTCCCCTGTCCTATGGAGGAGAGGGAGGCAGAGACCAGCTGGGTGGGGGTATCTGGTAGCCAGCCAAGGTCAATGCACCACCATTACGTATCAATAAAACTAAATGAAACACAGACTTGGGCATCCAACCTGATCTTCATCTTGGTTGTAATGTCTTTGTTAACTTTGTCTGAATTCAGAAAAAGAAAATAAAACGTCTCTCAGTATCTGCTGCTTTAACCAGAATTACAAAGTGGAATGGAAATCTCATCAGTTTCATTCTTTTTTCTCCAGGAAACATTCATAAAATTAATTGTCAGTTTTTCATCTTACTTTCCTCTTTTCCAAAGCTATGTGAAGACATCCACACATGTGCATGCCCTGATATTAAACCCAAAATATTTCAGAGCAGGGATTAGGAAGTACTGGAGCACTTATGGAGCTTTGCCTGCTACTCCTTCCTACTTGTACTAGTTGAGATTCAGCTCTCTGATTGTGGCAAATGTATCACACAGGCCCTCCCAGTCATCTGCTAGCAGTGCAGTCCCCAAAACACGGGTATTTTGTGCCCTCTGTGGATTTCCCCTCTTAGTGGGGGCACAAACACTTTTCATTTCCCAAATCAATTAAGGATACAGGTCATGAACAGCTGAGACACAACCTAGTAACTACTACTGCCAAGATTTTTCTGAGATGAGCTATTATCACTGGAAGACTATGCTTAGAGTTTTGGCTGCAAGGCAATTAGGTTAGACCTCATTGCATTTGAAAGCATTGCTGAACCATACATTCCACCTATTTGTATGACTAAAAAGTGCTTGGACACATCTGAAAATAGATATGCCTACCTGTAGCAATCATACCAATAACAATAGCATACTTTCACATTGGATCACAAAAATTTCGCAGCCCAAAATATATTAATGGACAGTGCTACCTGGATGTACTGAATGTATTCCAATTCAGTTCTGTCACGTCCTTAAATTTCAGACATATTTTCCAAATCCATCATTCTGCAAACAAGATTTTGTTAGTGACTAGCAGCCAATTGCTTATGTGAGACTTAACAATAATAAATATCTTGCTAACTGTGCAACAGAGGGGAGCCCGCATTAACAAACCCTGCTCTGCATGGAGCACTTTGATATTCCATCAAATGAATTAGCAGTTCAAAAAAGTTCACAAGGAAGACAGATGGTAGTCAGTTAAGATTGCCTTATCAAATTACAGCCTCACAAACCTATCTCTTGCATTCTGGCAATGTATGGGTAGCTGCAGGATTTTGAATGACACTCTCTTTTCAGAAAAAAATTCTTTATAAAGCTTTCCTAGCAGATTTTCTATCAAATATGAAAATATATAACAAAACCTGCCTTCATTTCTCCCCATATTTTTAATTGCTTGCCCTTTTCCTGCCTCTTTTCTTCATGCTTTTAATTACCATTTCTCCTCCTTGATTTTTAATAGGAGAAAAATAAGTGAGTGGATGTAATTCCAGAGAAAAATGGTGAAAAATGCAGTGATAATCAAGGTATGTTTCCTTTTTCTACCTGAAGAACAGAAATTAGTTATTTCTGCTGTTCATGAGTCTTTCCCCTCTTTTTTCATCACACTGCATTCAAGCCATTTCCTGGTTTCCCAAATCATTGGTCAATATGATTCTCTATTTAATGTGTACGCTGTGTATTGAATGTGACTACTACTAAACATATTATAAATCAAGCAGATATTGTCAGTCAGACAACTGTAAGAATAAATCAGATGTTCAGAGGTGAATTCAGTGTTTTCTAAATTAAATATGTAAATAGGCTTAGGGTTTGAGGGCTTGACAAGGGTTATTTCATTTGTTTGCTTGTTTGTTTTGAGTGTGGGTTTTTTAGCTGAAAACACAGTAGAAGTAAAGAGAAGAAAAATATTGGAGGAGTGTAGGTTTTGGGGAGATATATTATTACTTTTGTACTACAAGCTTCTCTCTTTATCCCTTTAAGGAATAAAATCATCAGCAGACAACAGAGTGCTGTCCAAAAGCACCTAAAGAGACATATTGTCAGCAGCTGTGCTGGAGAGCAGATTTACAGGAAGACAGAGAAGAGAAAGAAAAAGAGGAGAAAGAATGTGAGTGAGAGATGACTTTCTCTGATAGTACAAGGCTAAGAAAGCACTGACCTTTTATGAAGTGTTTATGACAAGTAAGTGAGTTAGACAGGTTTAAGTGTTTGATGTACTCATTCTATCAAACTCATTATCTGGGAGCATCTCAACAACAGATTAACAGGCTGGGCTAGAGCAAAACATACACATTTCACTCTTTTCAGTTTTGGTGGTTTTTTTGTTTGGTTTTGGTTTGTTTTTTTGTTTTTTTTTTTTTTTAGGGAAGTAAACACCCTCATCACTTTCCTAAAGGAAGTTTTCTCATTTGTTGTTGCACAGACCTTTCCTCATACATGTGTCCTAAACAGTTTTATAGCTTCCCTGTTTTTCTTGCCATGTAAATTATATCCTTTTTACTGTTAAAACATATACATTTTCCTGTTATATATTAGCCTGTATTTATATAAACATATAATGTGTGAAGACTACTGTTCATATGTGTGTGTGTATACACACATGTAGACACAACGCAAAAACACAAAGGTATGCAGTGAGAGATCAAAACACTTGGACAGCTAAGAGTACATTGTCATCTTGACACTTATGATGATAATACTCAATTACACTGGAGCTGAACAACTGAAAATCTCACTGATATAACCTCCAGTCTACATCTAAACTACAGTTTATGGAGCCTGTGATACAGATGAAGACTCATGTCTTCCCTCCAACAGGAGCAGCATGTGAAGCATGATGACTGCACCAGCTAAATAATTGCAATCATAAGGGAGAGAAATTCACTCTATTCTACGCTTTGTTTGTTGTGTGGACTTTTTATTTGTTATGTTTTTGATGTGGGTTTTCTCTGGGCTTCATGGGGTTTTGTTTTGGGGTTGTTTGGGTTTTTTTTATTCACAAGAAACAAATGGAATACAGATACAGAGATTTTGCCCAATACTGCCACATCATTTTCTTTGGTGGTATAAAAGCAATGGGATAGTAATTTATGGCTTCATGAACTACACATTCTTGTATTACATGCCACATAGTAATTTATTGTTTATTGTACTCAAATGTAAAATATTTTGTAGTCTAAATATACATGCACATGTGTTTTCTGCATGTTTCTGTATTTTTATACAAAAATGCATGCACACACACACATATACAAAAACATATACAAGTTTTAAACCAATCTGTCATTATTAAAAAAGGCAGTAGAAAGCCCTCGTTACTTTCAAAAACACCACAGTATAACTGTAACTATACAGTGTTTCTCTGATTTATGTATTTCCAAATAAGCTGGCTCTTCAGGGAACCAGGAGGGTCTTGCAGAGACATTTTTCTTTTCTTTCCTCACAGCCATAAAGTTGTGAGTTTTACAGAGGAACATCTCTGTAATTTCTCACTGAAAACCACGTTCTGAATGTATTTATTTGATGCAGGTTCTATAGAATAATTGTCTTTACACTGTACTGAAAATATCTAGTACAAGGCACAATGTAAGGTCCCCTTAGAAAAAACAAAACAACCCACACCCATTCATATGTCGTAATTTCCATATATTTCAGGCTATTGGTAACACATGAACTTATTTTTTTAGAAGAGAAGCTTCCTTTGTAAATAATTTTTTTCTATAATTTTTCACCCTGCAGTGTAAATAACTCCCGGGCACACAGGATCTTGTCCTCTCCACTAACAAAAAAACAAAGACCATCCAAAAACAGTGGAAACTTAATCAACATGGTAAGTAGAATGATCATGCAATATTGCGTTCAGTCCTAGAGTAAACATTAACTGGCTAACTATTGATTATTAATTTTCTAAGGAAAACAGGTTTTTCTGAGGTATCCAATCTGGAAAAAATGTGGCTAAAATATGCCTGGTTTTGCTGAAAAATTTTATATTGATAAGTTATAAATTTTAAGATGTGTTACCAATACTGCACCTAAGATGGGAAAGTGAGAATTCCTTGATTAAGAATTGTGCCACTTTTTTGGTTTTAACTTACTCATCTATCATACACAAAAGAACTGTAGGTTTTTATTTCACAAAGATATGAGGCTGTATTTGCAATGTGCTACTGCCTGACCTCAGACAACAGACAGAAAATTCCCGCATTTCCACATATAGCACAGACTATAGTTCTCTGGCTCCAGTAGAAACAGGAGGGGGGAATGAAAAACAGGATTTATAGGTAGGCACTCTCTGGTGAGGCTAATAAATCCACACAGAGCAAGGATTATTTAGCCATAAAATTCATGACTCTGTAATTCCCTCACCCGCCCACGTTTCTGCACGCTCCTCACCCTCATGCACTCACACCCCTGCTATGCCACAGCCTCACTGTTTTCACAGGTTAATGGTGACAGTTCTCTTTTCAAACTGCCTTTGCTAGGTGAACAGGTATGTGGGCTTCCTGAAGGTGCATAGTACAGCTTCAAGGAAGATGCCAGACAACTGCAGTTGGCCTCCAAAGACCTTTTTCCACATTGTCCACAGAAGGTGGATCAGTGCTGCTACGCTGTACATCTCTTCACCCCGGAGTCTGCAAGTCACAGTGCTGCAGAGCCCATGCCCATGAGTAGAGAATCATACCAAGAAATTGTTCCAGAATTAATTAAAAAGCAGTGATTGCCAGAGAAATGAAAGGCAACAGAGGTTACAAAGTCAGAGGCACTGTCTATATGCCCAAAATAAAAAATGCAGCAAGAGAAAAGAAATCAGTAAGTATAAATAAGAATCAATTAATCTCTCCATACATCCACCTTTCAACACAGGAACACTGCACCTGCAGCCAAATGATGTTCCATCAAAAATCACAACTATGCTTTATCATGCAGCTGGGTGTACACCCATATGCTGCTTTTGTGATTTCCCTGGTTTAAAAAAGAAGATACACCAACACCATGACAGATAGTGTAAAGCAATAGGCAGCTGAGGGTAGCAAGTAACACATGAAAGCAAACAAAATACTTTTTAAATATTCTAGTACTGAAATTCTGATATTTCATTTCTACTGCCAAAGGCACATAGTGTGTGTCTGAAGTGGGAAATTGCTTTCTACCTATAATCCATTGTCTGGTAACAACAACGCTCAGAACAGCTTACAGTACTGCTTTAAAATGAATTAAAAAATAATAATCTTGGTGTACTATTCTTCTTCAATGTTTTTCTTACCCACAACTGTGTTGCTTCCTTTTCAAAACCCCAGAGGTAAAGACAAAGGTCTGCATGTGCCACCAAGATTTTATACAAAAAGATAACAATTTTCTATTAACAGAAGAAATTAAGCCTGAAATAAAGCAAGACTAGATCCCTTTTAGATCATTCTGATAATATTTTTGTATTGTTTCTGGGCTAGATTATCTTATTATATACATTTCTTCTCAAGGAAAAGAAGCATGCTCTCTTTTACCAAAAGGGTGAAAATCACTTTTATGAAGAAACTAACTCCAACCTATGAACCACATTTTTAAACTATTTCATTTAAACTATAGTCAAGGTTAGTTCACAAGAACGTACAACTGAGTCCCAGTAAGAAAAATCTTCCAAATTTTTTTCCATGCTGTTTGCTGAACTAAACTAAATCCTAAACATATTCTGGCCATTTAGCTTCTTTTGAGAACATCACAAATGGACATATGTGGACTTATGACTCCATCTGGAGTAATATTCTTTGCCTGATACACACAGAATAATTGGAGTACAGCCTGAAGGGCAGTACATTTATGTATTAAAAAAAAAAAAAAGTGTGTCACCTCATTTAACATATCCATTTATAATTACTGAAGAATTAAGTATTCTTTCAGTATTAGTGTTACACACCATTTAAAAAGACTACCTGTATGATCAGTAAAGTTTGCTAACATCAGGGTTACAGATACTAATGAAGCTTAGAGACTGTAGTTTATACATCACCCTTGCACTAAAACAGGTCTTGAACAGAAAAAGTCAAGTAGAAAAAAACCCCTAGCACTAAGGACATTAATCTATTTCAAGAAGGATTGCCCTAGGTGGAATTTTAAGGTGGGTAGGAAAAAAAATGCTTTGAGCAGTAAGCTCTGCTTAGGTCCTTCCCAACAAAAAAAACAAAAAAAGCAAACAAAAAGAAACAAACAAAGAAACACACAAAATAAAAACAACAAAAAACCAAACCAAAAATATAAAATAAAATAATTTTAAAAAAAACCCACACACAAAAAAAACCCCTCCACAATCTAAAAATCTGAACAATCTGGTTGAATTGAAATGCCTGTTCCCATTACCCTTTCATGCACATCAGGTGAGCTGTCTGCCAGTGCCCACTGGCCATCTGCCCAGCTCGCCAGCCTGCTGCCACTCTGGCGCCTGTCCCCAGCGCCCATCACCCACAGGCTTCCTCCAAAGGAAATCATCCTGTACCACTGGGAAACTCTCCATCTTCATGCTACCTTCTGATGCAGGGTGAAGTGCAACACCAGCAGGCCAGAGCTTCCCACAAAGCTGAAATTCACTTCTTTATCAGCTGTGCTTAAAATCCCCACTATGGCTTTAATAGGAAAGGTGAGAAAAGATAATTTTTTTTCCCTTGTCTGTTATCAGCAGACTTTCATTATTGTCACATTCCCTGGACATCTTTTACCTTAAGTACAGATAAAGCAAAGTAGAAAACCATGGAGTGAGCATGTCAGTAATCTATTGGAAACATTAAAATAAAAGTGTTGAAAAAACATAGTCCTTCAAGGTATCCTAATCTATCTTGAACACAGCATCAAAAATATTGTAATGAAACAGGATAGTAAATTTTCACAAAGGAATCTGGAGGTTCAGTAGATCAGTAATACTGATATAAAGGGTCTTTCTAGATAATGCTATATACACAGCGTGAAAATTCTACACTGACCATCATTTCAGCTGTTTTCTGGAGAAGACTATTTGTATTAATAAGGTCTGCATAACCAAAACCATATCTGATACACGAAACTCTTTTAGAACTTGGTCCCAATCTTCCTCAAACTATGTATTGGTGAGCAGTATAACCTATTGTTCAAGATGCCTGCAAGAAGGCACTTGACAGTACAATCACAAGCAAAATATCTCCCATCAAGCTTCCTCAAATGCAGATGGGAAATCAATCTCTACATTCTCAGGAGAGGATTTCAAACAATTCCTATTGAGAAACTATCCTGCTGGGGTTTTTGCATTGTTCCTCACAAGAACCAGGGGAATATCGAATGGACAAAGTCACTACAGACTCCAATACATTTCAGCTACTAGATGGGGTTTCTTAAACATCAGAATAAAAATGATTTACAAAAAGAACCCTCACTTAGATTTTCACTTTTCCCAAAGCTTTGTCATCTACTGGAGCAATACAACTGCAGTTTTCAGACACTAGTGAAGACATTGGAGTCTCATGAGTAATTCCATTTGAAGATGCCTATATGAGACCTACCTTTCTATTAAGCCTCTCTACAGAAATAATTTTTCTCTTATAAACAAAACAAAATAAAGAAAAAAGTGAGATAAACTGGGGATTTTTATTTCATATATTTGAAGTCCCAATCAGCATAAAATCTGAACATCCATCAGAAGTGCTGGATGCCTACTGTATAAATATGTAGTGCTCTTAAAATTTTGCTGTAGTCATATGACTTATATTTCTAATCCTAATGACTGAGTTACCTCATTTGTAAATATATCTCCTCACATTCAGATAAATTGTCATTGATGTCTAACTTATTACTGTCTGCCTTTTCCTCTAATAATAGACCATGTCTAGTGGCAATCTTATGTAAAATTCTTCTTGATATGAATTTTTCTAACTTTGGAAAGAGTATATACAAGAGACTGTTCTGTCTCTAACTGGCTAGTATGTTCTTACATTGACCAGGGCAGTAATTAATTACCCTCTCAAAAGTACCACAACCGCTAATGAGGCAATTTAAACACCCAAGGTAGAGGTACTTTGAGGCCGGACAAGAAGCAATCAGCAAAGACAGCCTTCTCCAGCAGCTTCACCCTTCCAAGAGCGTCCCCACACCGTGCCTGGTTGACCACACAGGCTGGCGGACACAGCCCTGGCTCTCTCTGCAGGGCAGGGCTGTCCTCACCGACCTGGGAGACATTTTCTGGGCTGCGGGCGGACATGTTGAGGAGCCATCAGGGTGTCACTGACAGCAGAGCCACGGGAAAATGGTGACATTTCTGCCACTGGTGGTGGTAATTCTTTTCCTAGTTCTAGCCTGCCCTTTCCGCTGTTACCTCAATAAAGTCTGTATCTGTTTGAGACCCAACATAAGGAGTTGCGTGCCTGAGTCTCGCCTTCAAGCAATCAATTTAAGAGAACCTGGTTACAATTTCCAACTGGATTGTAGAAGTATAATAATGTTCACTGAATTTGTCCGGACATCAAACTCTCATTTTTTAAGATGTCCAAAATTCTTCCAATAACTGCACTGGTAAATTTTGAAGTGTATACTTTTTTAATATTTTTATTTTATATATTTTATATTTATATTCATATTTTATTTATACTTATATTTTTATTTTTTATATTTTTCATAGGAGTTTGTAGAAGTAAGTGTTGAATCAAGGTAAAATTTTAAAGAAAAGCACTGCAACTTAAAAACAGGATTTTTTTTTTTAGGTGAGGAATTTAAAAAGCAAAAGAAGTAGGTGAATACTCAAATGTCAAATTTCCAGTGTGGGTTCTAGGCCCCAGCATCTATGTACACCTGATGTTTTAGCCTATCCAACTTAGCAGAGTGCAGTATAAAATCTGGAGTGCTCAGGCAAACACAAAATTTTGCCTAGATTTTGAAAAGCTCTACTTTGCAGCAACAGATTGTCTTCAAATGAATGAATCATGACATGAGCCTGAGTACTTAGCTATGACATCTGTTATGTAGTAAATTGCATTGCATGCCACATGCATAATGAAGGGAAAAGAGGGATTTTAGCTCCTAAAACATGCCTCATTATGTGATGGTGCACGAATACAGACAGTGACACCCAGGACAGATGGAAAGGCTGCAGTGTCATAAAATGTACAAATAATGTTGTTGTTTCTATCATTGGGAAAATGAAGATGTTAACTCTCTTGAGGAATAAAAAAAGGCAACTCTGCACTGAATAAAATAGTAAGAGGTGGCAGACACAATTAAGATCTATCTTAAAAGTGATGGATAAAAGTGATGGAAAAAATATTCTTACATGAATCTGCTTGTGAGAAACTTTACTATTCTTCATAAGGAATACATTTAATTCTCTCATTCCTTTCTTGGTGGCTTGCATTTCAAAAGCAGTGCACACATTACAGACAGCCATAAATCATTCAAATATTGAAAACTCCACTGCAACATGATTTGGAAAACCAACGTCTTTCTTCCAAGCATGCAGACATTTTCCCATCATTACACAATCTACTGGATTCATTAAACACAAATTAACCTACACAAAAACAAATTTGCAGGTGAAATTTTGAAACTCCAATCCACCTCCATTGCTAAGACAAATACGGTGCATACAAAATGCTAGCACAGCCCTCTTAATTACTACTGACTTCTGAATGACCTACAAGGACAAGTCCCCAGTAGTGTAATTTCTGAACTTAACATTAAAATGCAGCTGCGTGTGTTTAGACATTGGGCTGAGGCTCAATATTTAAACAACTGCTCTTGGGCACATAGACCAATATGCCTAATATAAGACTCATAGACTTGAAAAATGTGGCCTAAATCATGTGAGGAAAGAGTTATAGCACTCATTGTAAACAGTAAGTGATAAAGTGGGAGAGTCTGTTAAGAAAATATTTGGATAAGGTTAGGAATGTCTAACTAAGCTGTTTTTTATTGCTCAGGGATCAAGATGGATAGAATAGGACTAGAATATTTATGGTATTCCAAGAATGGAAACAAGTGAAAGGAAATTCTTAATTTAACACAGCAATATGGCAATTTCCAGTCTAGGCACAAGTTGAAAACATAGAACAGGTATAAGGAAGTGATTATAATGCAGATTAATGTAGATAATAATTACAAAAAATCAAGGTATAGAAAGTTCTTCTAATAAATCTTCAGTACTGTGACAACAGAGAATGGAAAAAGGTCATTCCTTAAAACAATTTTTAAAAATTGTAATTTTAATCATGACAACAGAACAAATGATTTCCTTCTTTCTTTTCCAGGAACTGGGTTCTTGTATTGACAGGCATTGTTCATAAATTATGAAAGAACACTAGTTTTCTGGACAGAAAAATAGGCATTTCAGTTAAAGCAAGAAATATTATTATTTAACTGGAAACAATTTAAGAAGCGGTAATTTCCAGAAACTGAAAAATTGATATATTAAAATATTTCTATAATAAAAATTCCATTACAACCAACTTTAATTATTTCCTTTCTCATTGTAAGAAAATTCTAGGAAGAGCTGCAAAGAATGGATAGATTTAAAAATAATTTAAGAGATGCTTTTTTTTCTTATTTTACTTTTTTAGTTTATACAGTCAAGAAAGCATAGTCCAAACAAGGTATTTAAGAAACTTTACACAGGATGATCCTGATTTCTGCCTCAGATACTCATTGCGGCAAAGTTAATTGCATTTGCAAACCCTTGAAGGAAGAGCCACACACTTATAGCCTGTTTTGCCTGTATTTATGTGGCAAATCAGAGACATTTTGTGAGATCTTGTATGGAAGAGAGTAGATTTGGGCACTGAACAGCTCTAAGAACTGGAAGTTACTTTCGGCCCACTTTCCCAGCCTTGTGAAGGTTTAGAGATATGTCTGGAGAGAACAACAAATAAAACTGAGCTACTCACACTGTTCCTCAGTGTCACCTGGGGTCTTAAAGAGTGAATTTAAGTGAAGTATCCCAGCAGACTATAAATAGAATGACATGAAAAAAACTTAAAGCTATCCTTCCTTTACTTTTCCCACACTGATGATTTACTTCAAATACAAGCAGATGTGCAGTGTAACGAGAAGAAAACTACCCCTTTTCTCTCAAACATGTCAAAGTAATTATCCCAAACACCTCTTGATATGTTTATTTGAATTTAAAGTAGTAGATACTCTATATTCTGTTGGTGTTCTGTGAGCACTAAGAGTAAAATATTAACAGTAGTCATTTTTGTGCCATTTTAATCCATTTGCTTTTCCAGGAAGCCCAGGTAGTACAGACAGTGTCAGACACTGGATTTACACCAGATGCTGGATTTATCTGGCAGGGGCAGTGTAAAGACAGGCACTCTGCTCTGCCTAGGTGAGCAGCCAGTCCTGCAGCTGGACACACCCTGCAAATGTCCCTGTCACCCTCCTTCCCACCCAAAAAGTGCAGATGGATCTGACAGCAGCGTTCCGAGCAGGCAGGAAGCAAACTGGAGCTTCCACATCCTTACTACAGCCTAGGAAAGCCAGGTTTCAGAGACAGGGTTAAGCGCAGTTATTGAGTTTTGGAGACAATTGTTAAGGTACTAGCATGGCAGCTGAGAATGGAAAGACTGTAAGATTGCAACTCTATTCAATTGGCTTGGACAACTGCTACAGCTGTTGAATATCTGTAAGATCTGCTTTGCTCAAGAGTCCATCTGAATTTACAGACACAAGACTCCCTCATGGCACCAAATGATAAAGAATATGATTGTAACAGCAGGTCTGAATAAGCTCAAACGACAAACACCTATAGAGAAGGTAACAGGGAATTTGAATAGACTTGTACTGCCAGAAGACTGTATTTGCAGGTAAAAATTATCCCATGAGTACAGACAGAGCAGGAGTATGAAATGATTTTGCCTGTAAGTCTGACAACAGGAAAAGAATACAGAAAAAAGACAAATACTTCAATAACAGTATTGAACTATTATGACAATACAGTTAGAAATAACTATCTGGTACAATATTAAAACAGGTGGTAAAAGCATTTCATAACTCATAATGAGTCTGTAGGAAATCATTAGGATTCTTTCCTATCTGCCAACAGGAAACATGGTGGTAGTAGCTACTGTAGAAAAAAACATTTATCTGTCTATAAGCAGAAAAAAATTTACTATTCATGCATAATTTCTCCTTCCTAAATAGCTAATATTTACCTTACAGATGAAGTTCTTGAGACAAATACAACTAAACCAAAAACAGTGTTTCTAAATGGTAACAGCAGCTGAACTGTTCACAGAAAGTGCAGAAACAGAAGACAAGAAAAGAGAATGCATTTTCTGAAATTTGTAATGTTCTCATAATGTCATCTCTTACATCTTCAGATCTCACAAAATACTGTTGAAACAGCTATTCATCACTACCTGAAAATCAGTCATTGCTTGTGTTTTTATTCTCAATAGCTCCTGAGCCTGGATGATGCTCTGGAAATGTCCCCAAAGCCTGCACACACATAATCTGAAAGCCAGCCTTGGAAAGCCAGTTAAGTTCTGCATTATTGCCCAGCATTCTGAATGGCCAATATATAGATATTAGTTCTTCCTCATTACTACAAACTGAAAAATGCAAAGTTTGCATGAGAGGGGAAAGGAATGCAGTTCTTGGGGCAGGAGGAAATCTCCCAATGAATTATGGAAATATCTTGTTAGAAAAGGGCTCTCATTCTCTTCTCTGCCACTTACTTTTTTAAAGAAGTGGAATATGCCAGCTACAAAAGATTTCAAAATAGAGAACATTTGAGACTGGCAATCAGCATTTCATTTTCTTAGGAGTTTTCCATCTTTCCATTGCTCTCCATCTGCTTACTTTTATCTTTCATTTAAAAGAAATGCAATCTAGACTGAAAGTACATGTTTTCTTGGTGGCATACACAAAGCCTAATGAGAAGTACAGGCTTCGTTGTGTCACTGGACTAATTTCTGGATGAAAATCCAGACTGTGCTATAACAAATACAGGTATTTTACATCTCTAAGAAAGCAAAGTTCTGGTAAACTGTCATTTTTTACACATAAAAAAATCAATCTGCACAAAATACACCACTCTTTGGTCTTCAGAGAGATTTCATTGAAATTGTTATCTTGGTCCTGTAGTGGTCTGATGAGTACATCCATGTCATCCTTCCAAAGCAGATGAGCGTGTATTATTGAATCATTTACCCAAAAAACATTCTCACTTGCACAGCACCTGCAACTTAACCACTTCTTTGGGCATGCGCTAAAAACTTATTATGAACATTGTTTAAAAAAAAAAAGAAAATGCCCACTCTTCAAGTTTTTCATTGGATTTCACTTTAAATTTTGTTTGCAGAGAGGTATTCTATCAAAAGCAACTGCATGTTCAAATTGAAGCATTAATCTAAATGCCAGAAGCTACTACATTAATCAACTAGCAAGAGGTGTGTGGGAATAGTTTTCAGCTTCATGTAAATGAGAAGTCCCACAGCTCTTATCTTTCAGGAAATCAATGTAATTGCAGGAAAGATCAGTCACAGCTGCAAGATTACCAGCAAAACCAACAACACCAAAACCAGCATCTTCAGAGGTAAAGAATTCAGGGATGGTAAAGAATTGGGCACTGATAACAAGATGGAGAGTAATATCTATTGAACAAAGTTGGACTGCATCTCAGGAGTTTTGATTATATGCTCAAGACTACTGGACATTCCTCAAAAGAAGATAATGTCATTGATCAGCATCAGTGAGTGATTTTTTTTAAAGACAACACAGCACTTTTTCTGCAGGAAAGTAAGATCTGAGATGAGTACAATGTATTCAGGCTGACCATGGTGGTGCTGCCTTGCTGCTAGCTGCAAGCTTAGGAATTTTCTTTCCACCTCTTTAAAGGACATTTTTCAAACTTCTGTGTCTACAAAACTTGTGTTTACAGTACTGGAATCTAACTTGAAACATTCTGTTAAACACATTCCTATGCACTTATAACATATTTAAGTGTTTTGTGCTTCTCTGATCCAGATTAAAAAATTAATATTTTCTTTTTTGGAAAATTCCAACAGCAAAGTAAAGAATAATCAGCTGGAAAATATCTCGTAACTATATAAGCTTCAAATTCAAACAACTGGAAAAATGAAAGAAAAAAAAAAGGAAAAGAAAATTTGGATACATTGAATTGTATTACAAGTATGATAGTCTGGTAACCTCAGTCTACTTTCAGCCTAAACTGTGAAGATAGTACATCTCAAGTGCTCTTTTCCCATAGAATCTTCATATGAAGAATCAGTTTCTGTCAGAATCCTCTCCTCTCCTCTCCTCTTCTCTTCCCTCCTCTCATTTTTT
>VWZF01003318.1:56592-149824 GCA_013396755.1 Sclerurus mexicanus
TCTCCTCTCCTCTCCTCTCCTCTCCTCTCCTTTTTCCTTGACTGTATCAAGTCTTTGCTTTAACAAGGAGTCCAGTTCAGTGACTTTTATCACTGCAGTGCAAAGAATTTCTCTTGGTAGTTTCCCAGTTGCTCCATTCATGACATGTTTTAGTTGCTGAGGGGATCTGCAAGCAGTCAGTGGCCCTCAGGAACAATTAAAAATGTAAAAAGTAGCAAATGCAACAAAAATTGAGAATCCCCATGAAGTCCTGTTTTGAGAACTAAAAAGAGGATGAAGAAAACAATCAAAAATTCTTCAAGAGCATTTCACCCTCAGGAAAATCTGAAAGAGGAAATATTGCCAAAGGCAGAGTGCAGTCTGTCATATAAGCAGCAGCTAGGAATATACAGCTGCCCAGAAGCATCTTCAAGTTGCTCACTTGGCTTTTGCAGGGGAGGAAAGAGTTTCATTCATAAATCTAACCTTTTAGGTGTATCTTAAATTTTCTTATTTTGTTGAATATACATACAGGTGGGGAGGGGGGAAACAACAAAGCACAGAAGGTAGGTAGAATGTTTATTCTAAACAAACTATTCCATGGACAAAGTCATTTAAACTCTATCTATGACATATTTCATTAATTTGATCTTCAGAGTTCCCAAAATTATGCACATAGCAGGTGTGCAGCAATAATTTGTATCTAGCCAATGTACACATAAAGCATAAATAGGATTTTTTATTACTTTTTTTTTTTTGAATCTCATAGAATCAGAATCTATGTGCCATTTGTCATAATGCAGTAGGTAATAGTAATTCAATTCAGTAAACCACCAGATGCAGTTTTGCATAAAACATCATTATAGATCAAAAACCATTATATATCAAAATCAGTAAAAGTCTGAAGTGATAACATATTTCTCTTTATCTAATTAAAGTGAGATAAACTCTTGTAGAGCAAATCAATTCTGATATGCTGCATTAGGATCACTTGCTCAGTACAATAATCCAATTTGAAGCAATTGATCCAAGAAGATCAGATCAGATTTGCTATCAAAGGATTTTAATTTAGATTTAGAAATAAAATATCTTTACTGAAGTTTTGTCAGAACTCGATACTAACCTGCTAATAATATGTCAAACCTTCAAAGAGGAAGCCATCTGCTGTAAACATTGCTGAATTATCTGAAGATTTCAAAGACTTTCTCATGCCAGTCTCATTAGCAGGAAAATTAAATTGAAATTGTTAAAAATTCTTAATCTGAAAAAGATGTAGACGACTTCCCAGTGACACAAGAAAATCTATCAGGAAAACAAGTTTTGGTTAAAATTTCGTTAATGAACTGCCTGCCTGCCACTCATTCCCATTTCATACCAGACTAGGATGTGTTTGTTGCCCACTATCAGTGTTTTTGAGATTGCAATTTCTTTGAGCCTTACCTACAAGATCTTTGTAACTGTTTGGGTTTGTTTAACCACCATAATGCTTATGTGTATGACAAGTGCTGATTAGGTCACCTTTGAATGGGTCATTCCGAATCTCAGATATGTACTTTACTGGCAAAGTCAGTTTCTTCTATATCTGCAAATATTTTTAGCTGTCAGAGCTAATTAAAAAAAAAAAAATAGTTCTTTCTCCATTGTAATAGAAAGAAATTAAAAATTTAAATCTATATTGAAAAGTTTCATTGAGGATAGAACTGAAATTATATGCATGGATTTATTTCTTATTTCTCCAATAGGCAAAGCCAGACATTAGGTAAATCCTGAGTAGAAGCTATGCAGTAATTGAGTTCTGAGCATATTATGGCATGCATACTATAAATAGGCTTTAATTTGGAACAAAAAAAATATTCCTCTTCGATTGTATCTCTTATTTTAACTTATTATAAGCTTGACTATATCCTGCACACCATTTCCTTGAACTGACTTCAGTGAAACCTTAGATAGGACCCAATGAATATTGCCTGAAGGGTTTGAAATAAATGCCAGATTAGTTCATTGTTCTTTCAAGCCTTGCACCCTCCTCCAGCAATGATCCTATTGGAGGACTGAGAGGAAGGCAGAGCACTTCAAAGGGGGTTATCAGGTTTGCCCCAGAAGTGTGAAAGCTGATTAGCCTTCTCATTAAGTTATACTTCTATATCTATTATTAGTGGTCATAAAATTATGCATCCACTCAGTAGCTTGTTTGCTTAGTTAAGCTCCTGTAAAAAATAAATGCTGGTTTGAATAAACAAATAATTTGCTTTATTAGTTCTACTATTATGAAGAACAACTAAGTATCTCAGAGCAGTGGGAGTATGGGAATTGTTTGCTAACCTGTGGCACACTTTGGCTGTTGGCATTTTGATTAACTCTCACAGCAGAGAAAAATGGATTTACATTCAATTCACAGCAAGGTGTTGGTTTGAGGATAGGAATTTGTGCTTCTTTACATGGCCGTTTAAAGGAAACCAAGATTAAAGTGAAATTAATTACGCTAATCCTTTGATTTAGCTAGATGGTCTTACAGCCTGGAGGGCTGAGCAGTCCTGGTATCAACTTCTGCAGAGTCTCGGGGAGGGATGGGGACTGTCCCAGCCCCTGTCCCAGCCCCAGCCCCTGCCCTGGAGCACAGCCTTGTCGCAGCACATCTGTTTTAGAGGGTCAGCTCTTACCAGGAATGCTTGGAGAAGCACAGGTCTAAAGCTTTGGGATTTCTGGACTGGTCCAGAAAAACATGCTCAGTAGAACTGTTAGTATAGAAGAGAACTAAAAGGTTTAATACTTTAGTCCCTCTGTTATCAGGTGCTGTGACTACTCCATAAGGAATAGTTAAAGATCATAGTCATGAAATATTATGTTGTACTGCAAGAATATTTATTTCAAAGTTTTTAATGCTGAAGCATGTGATACATTTAGAAACATCCTCTATGTTCTCCCCAAAAAAACCAAGGCCCTAGACTGAAGAACCATAGAGAATGAAGCAATAGATGATACATTAAAGCAAAATGAGGATGTGCAAAGAAACACTGAAATTATGTTTAGCCTGAAAAAAAAAAAGTGCCTTCTGTGCTACAGCCAATTTTTACTGGCAAGAAGCAAGTCATTGAACAGTTTGTTTGAAAGAAGGGCATTTAAAGAGAAGGCAAAGTGAATGCTTACAGGCAGCTTTTTCTAATCATGAGGGATACTGGGACAAGTTGATGTAGAAAATTAAAGCTGGCATCACAACCAGGGTGGAATTTAGAGTCAATATTTTGACAATGAACTGATGTGTAGTAAGGATAGGTCAAGAAAGCCTTTGAATGTTAAAGAAGACATCTTAGGTTGGGTAGAGTAGATAACGAGGACCCTTATGATATGCAAGAAAGTTTGCACAGACAGTATTATGATTAAAATGATAGACTGAAGTGATGACATAAAAATGATCATTCCATAAGCATTCAGGGTAGATAAAAGCAGAAAAGCATTGTGTTTCTTGAGTCTAGAGAAAAGTATTTTGCAGGGTTGAGAGCCTGGATGAGACTTTCAGTTTTATGGGTAGCTACAGAGCTGTTTTTTGATGCCACTAGGCAGAAAATATCAATAAGATGTAGAAATAGCTCAGAGAGGATGCTTTAGACACTGCTCTGAATGTAAAATGTCACTCCAATTAGGTGGCTGATTTAACCATAAAAAATGAAAGATTACCAAATGTTTAGATTAGATTCAAGACTTCTAAAATAGAAGAGAATATGGCAGTAATTCCAAACAGTATGAAAGCTTATCTCAGCAAAACAATATTAATATTAACATTTCTAATAACAAAGAATTTAATAGAAATCTTGATACACTGTTTTACTATTAAAGATGGTTACACATTTCCAGACAATATTAATCTGAATCTCTGCTCATGTGATGAAAAAGAGTTTTCATTCTCTAGCATGTACTTACAATTTGAGACATTCGACCTTTTTTCTGCTATAGTGAAAAAGTGATTTTTATATGTTTATCCAAAAGATAATTTTTCCAGACCTTTAGATCTTAGCACTATAGTGTAATTGATTGTGAGAGCTACTTTTGGAATGAGAAAATTGGGGTAAATTGAGAGTGTCCATGGCCAATGAGGAAGGGAGGGTGGGAAGGGCTTTCAGTATAAAATCTCAACATCATTTTAATTTGATGATGACAATAAAAAGTATAAAATTTGCAGTTACCTTAATCTTTGAAGCTTTCATTCAGAATTACTAACCTTTAGAATTCCTAATTCTAATTTGGAATTAATTTTACTCCTTTATTCAAAAAATACCAACTCCTGAAGATGTCTGAGGGATAATTGCAACTTCTATTTTTAAGACCTTGCAGCACAAATTGTCTGGAAAATGTTACAGGGATACATAGAAACCCTGAAGACAGTGGCCAAATAAAACACTCCCAAAAACCCTTTATTATTTTAGCAGTAGTAAAATAATTTTTCAGATAGTCTTACAAGTGCAGTACTGATTTGGACATTTTAATGCTTAAAATCAACTAATCTGTCCCTTGAACTTCTATCATTAACTCTTCTCAGCATGGTTTTAGAGTCCTGACAGCATGGTTTTACTGAGTAAGACATGAGTATGGTAACGCAATTGTCTTTGGGTGGCTACAGAATCTTCATTTGCAAAATATTCATACAATTTTAACAACAGAATTCACTCAGGTGTTTTGGACTACAATAGCCCCATTGGGGAACCTGCACAGCAGAGAGGCAGGGTAGCCTCACCAGCTCACTGCTCCTGCCCTGTACCTTTAGTCAGGCGCCCCAGCTGAGGTTGGCTCTGCAAGCCTCACACCCACCATGGGCTGTGCTCCCACTCTTGGTAACACTCTCCTCCTGGGTTTTCACTGCAGTGCTGACCTTTTCCCTGGACTGTCCTTCCCCTCACATCCATTGGTGCCCAACTGCACCCTCACCCTTTTATCCAGGAGACTTTTAGCCCCACACTGCTTCACAGGCTCTTACCAACTGGTGAAAAGGTAATGCAGCTTAGTAGAAAGTTCTTCCAGGACTGCAGATAAATCAAATTGCCTTGCAGCTGGAGTGAGCTCAGAACATCTGCCCAGGCAGTTAATAGCAGTTACCATGGCTCCGCTGATGCACAGAAACGTATTAATCCTCTGAAACTCAGTTGTGTGCCTGAGCTGTAGATCTCCATTGTAAGTAAATTGACACACTTTACAGCTATAATGATGCCGGCATTACAAGGAAATACAAATGCACTGATCAGCCATAATAACAAGCTTTTGCCTATTTTAATGAGAATTGCAGGCTGTTACTTCTCTGAAAAGCAGTGTATCAGGCTGAAATCAGAATTTACTCAGACCTGGAGCAAGGCACTACTTCACTTCTGACATATCACCTGAGTAGAGCTCACTCCCTGTCCACTGAGAGCACTTAGTCCCTTCACTTTCTTCTATGATTGACACTGCTAGGTAAAAAACACAATGACTACCATATTCTGATAGCTTTGGTAAAAATCATTCATAGCTTTAATATCCATAACTTTAATATTATCCTATGCTCCACACAGATGAAAATTACCTACAAGAATATTTTGTTTTATGCTTTCTGCTTTGAGATGGCCACAGAACATCGCAAAAAGAAGTAAGATGAAGGCCTCAAAATTGAGAGGAAGCACAGAAAAGTAAAGAACAGAGCACAAAACCTCCTATTGTCCATAAAATTTTCTTTATTCAGAAAAATCAAGTCATGTAACCTTACTTAACTTTAAGTAACCTTAATCATAGGTGAATTTATGTCCCACACTCCTCTGTGTTCTTTTATACTATTGCAGACATAACTGTGTCATGCTTTGAGTAGAGTTATTCCTTGAAGATAATGTCATGAAAAAGAAATATTTTTCAATTATTTTTTTATACAAATGCTTATTATAAAATACAGAGTAATCCAAAGTTCTAAAATGTAATTTTAAAATTACCTAGCATGGCAGAGATGACAATTCCAGAGCAGATCAAGATTTAAAATCAGAGTTCCATTAAGGAATCTAAAATTGTAGTCTTGTGACATTCCATGTTATTACTACACAACATCTTAGACACATTACTGGGAAACACTGACTATAATATCTTTTGGTGGATCTCCTACAAACTGATCTCACTGAAATTTGGATTGGACCCTATACAACATTTCTTATTAATCAAATAATTACCTGCAGTCAGGTTAACATGTTCAAAATATGCATGCTGCTATTCAGATCCAACATTCAAAAATTATCTCAATTTCTTTAAAACATGTGTGCAACAGAAATTCTTCCTATGGTGCTCAGCTGATCCATATCACTAACATGCTTTATTTGCACCAGGTCAGACTGGTGCAGTTTGCCATCCAACTCAGGTGATCTAAATATATCTAATGATATACTTTTATGTATATGAACACTAGGACGACATTTTTCCATTTCTGCTTGGGTTAAATCTAAGTTTTAATAAGGTCAGGTAATCTAATTCAACCTCACTAAAAGGGCCTGGAAGCTCTAGGACTCCCACAGGGCCAACAGATGATTAGTTAATAATAGAAAAGCTACTGGTTACTGAGATGAGCAATAATCAGAATTACAGTGAGGTATGACAATAGAATCCAAGCAAGTGGCAAAAGCGACACTGAGATATAATGTAGGAAGGACCACAGATCACCTGGCAAGAATACAAATTATTCTCGTGCTCTGAAGCCAAGTTCTTCTTCACAAAGCATATTAAAACCTTGTCATCTTCATTTTCTGATGATATCTGTTTCTTCAGAAGACATGTATGAAGTCAGTAGTTCAGAGCTCTCTTCACTTTCAGTGTTTCATGTCCTTGAAGCAGGAGTGGCAAAGAACCACGGGTTGATGTGCTTCTGTTTAATACTGAGTTTTCAGGTAGGAATTATTTCCTGAACATGGGTTATTTCCCTGTTTGCTGCAGGTTCTGCAGAAACCAGTAACTGTAAACTGCACATACTCTTTAAAGAGTCCACAACATTTTTATAAGGCAAAGAAACAGTAGATGTTGGAACTGACGGTTGTTTTCTCACTGGTTTGTATAGGCCATCCTCCACTGATGGTTAAAAAGCAGGGACCCTCAGGAAATGAGGGGAGTTGGTGGATGTAGGTAACCTGATTTAAGTATCCATATCCTTTTCTCCCTGTTGCTTTATATGTTGAAAATTATGATGGTTTTCATCTATTAAGTAAAAGACAGAAAGATATGTCTGATTAAAAAGAAAATATTTACCATTTGTACTGGGCTTACAGGGAAAGATTTTTGGTAGTAGGATGGTTACAGGTGTGCCTTTCATAAGAAGATGCCAGTGCCAGATGGCTCCAAGATGGAACTGCCACTAGCCTAGGCCATACCCATCAGGGACAGTGGTAGTACCTCTGGGATAACAGATTTAAAAAGTGGGAAAAGATACTGTGCAGAATATGCACAGTGAGAATATGTGAGAGGAACACCCCTGTAGAGAAACAGCCCAGCAGAGAAACAGCCCTGCAGACACCAAGGTCAGTGAGGAAGGATGGGGAGAAAGTGCTCAAGGTGCCAGACCAGAGATTCCCCTGCAGGCCATGGTGAAGGTCATGGTGAAGCTTCTGAGCCTCTGCAGCCCATGGAGATCCACGGTGGAGCAGAGATCCATCCACAACCCATGGAGAACCCCATGCCAGAGAAGGTGGATGCCCAATAGAGGCTGTCACCCTGTGGAAAGCCCAGGCTGGAACAGGCTCCTGCAGAGCTGTTCCATGGAGAGAGGAGCCAATGCTGGAGCAGGTTTTCTGGCAGGATTTGGGACCTGTGTGCGATCCATGCTGGAGCAGTGCATTACTGAAGGACTGCACCCCATGGAGGGGGGCCAAAATGAAGCAGTTTTTGAAGAATTGTAGCCCATGGGTAGGATTCATGTTGGAGAAGTTCATAGAGGGGCTTCTCATTGAAGGGACCCTACTCTGGAGCAGAGGACAAGTGTGAGGAGGAAAGAGAGCCAGAGACAATGTGTGATGCACCGACTAAAGCTCCTATTCCCCATGTCTCTGAGCCACTGGCAAAGAGGAGGTAGAGAAATCAGGAGTGAAGTTGAGCTTGGAAAGAAGTAAGAGGTTGGGGAAAGGTGTTTTAAGATATAATTTCTCATTATTCTACTTTGATGTGAGTATTAATGAATTAATTTCCCTGACACAAGTCTGTTTTGACAGTAAGGGGTTAGTGATCTCTCCCTATACTTATCATAACTCATGAGCTTCCATTAAATTTTCACTCCCCCTCTCTGGCAGAGGAAGGGGAGCTGTAAAGTGGCTTGGTGGGCACCTGACATTCAATCCAGAACAACCCATCACACCAACTGAAAATTAAATACTACATACTGAAGGATTACACCAACCTAGCTCCTTTATACCACATAAAAAACATACAAAGAAGAGTTTATTAATACACATAGAGACCTCAAAGGATGTTTGTTTCCAAATAGCAAATAGCAGCTGCGTTTGCTAGGTAAAACTCATTTTTACATTCTAATCCTGAGGTGTGTTGAGAACATTTAATATTTGCTGGCTGAGATATGCTGGGCTTATCACATATATATAACTCATTGGCCACCCACACCCATCAGCTCAGGTGGTACATTTGAAATGGCACTACTCCTTCTTTCTAGATAACAGAAAATAAATAGGGCTAGAGAACTACAAACGCATCTCTTATCCTCATGCCCCTATTACATCCTAATTCTGAAGAGGAGAAAAGGCATAAAGGCAAACAGCAAAAATATCAAAAATATGTTTCAGCCAACCTTACAAATGGTATGTCCAGAGGCAAGCAAATTGTGGTCCTGTAAGTGTAGAGTTGGTATAAAATTTCAGGGGGTAGGTCCAATCTTTAACTGTATTACTGAGTCACATCTGGCTTCTTCTGTGTGAGAATTCCAGGGACAGGTTCTTGGCTAAGTATCATCCTCTGTGATTTCCACTTGAGTTTTGAGGAAGGCCTGAATAAGGTAGAGAGTGGAGAGCTGGAAAAATCTCTTACATGCTTGCTCTCCAGCAAGACAGATAACACAATAAGTAAAAAAGAATCTTTTGGGACTAATTTAAGGGAAACTATTCGTGTTGGAGGATGTGAAGTTCTTACAGATCATAGATTTAAGGGGATGGTATTCCTTTTTATGAATTTGAAATATAATTCAGCTCAAATTTCTGCATTTAAACACAGACTGTACTGGACAATATTAATATTTCATAGGCAAATACAAGGATGTTGAAACTCATTTGGGAGAAAAGACAAAAGTGACATCAAGTCAGAATTACATAAAGTTTGACTCTGAAAAACAGGCTCCAGCAAGTCCATAAATCTTATTTGCTTTCATTGACCTGATGGAGTTTTTTTGGCTCGTCAAGGGGTGTCCATGGAGAAAGCAGTTTGTTTCATTTATTTCTGGAAGCATGTGTTCCCCATGTATAGAGCCCCTAATGGTCTAAAGCTCGAACTTAAACTCACTGCGTGCCTGCAGTGTGTCATATTCCATCAGGAGCCAATGTGCAAATAACATATTTCCATTTTTAAAGTCTGAAAAATGTCACAAAAAGCTTTTGGCATTTACATGACTCAGACAATCACACTTACACCCTCTAATTCTCTCTGCAGATAATTTCTAATGTTCAGTATATAGCCACAGCATGAAATCAGTGAAAACTATTAAAGTAAAAGCTGAAGTTCTACAGCATAGCCATTAAAGTACACCAAACTAGAAAAACAAGTGAGTATTTAAAATGACATTATTGACAGTTACTCCTTAAAAAGTGAAAATCAAAATATGATGCAGTTAAACAACAAATGGTCTTTATACACAAAGGGGTTGATTTAGCAAAATTCAGCTCTGCAACTTGGTACAAACTTGTGAATCTGCATAAAAGATTTTCACCAGTGTCTTTGTGAAAAAGAAATCCAACCAAAGCCGTTCTTTGTCATTTTTTCATGTAGCATTTCCTTAACAACTGTATTAAAAAAAAAAAAAAAGATGTGATAGTCTGTGTTTAAAAGAAACAAACTAACAATACAAGGGTTTCATGTCTAGACCTGATAGGAAGATAACGTAGTACCTATACCTGCTGCATAAGTCATGATTTTCAAGACACTTTTGTGGCAGCCGCAATAGCCAGCTGTATGAACTCAAAGTAACAAAGCGAAACTAGACCCCTACAGCCTGAAATCTGTCCTGATGACAGAGGGGAAGCATAAAGGATAGTAGTCACTAGCAGAAAGAATAATGAGGGGAAAGGAGCTACAGGAAATACTCACTTCTTACAGGGATGTGGTTCCAGGATGGGATGGGAAAATATCAAATAAAACACAGCCGCTCAATTTGTGAAGAGTTTGTAGGCATCAGTGCTTTCACACTTTCTCCCCAAGAAGAAACTAGAAAACAGGAATTGTTGAAGTGGAATTGCAAAATGAGTGATGGTGGGATTCTTGATTTGGTGTGTGAGTGTATGTGTATAGATGAAGGGGTGCACATGGCAGAAGGATGAGGATAAATTCACAGCTGAATTGCCATTACCATCAGTCACCAAGGAAAACACAACAGGCACACTTCAGACAAAGCAGAGTTCAGTTTTCCATTCTTCAACCCGCCTCACAAATCTTCTACAATTGCCCAATATGTTCCTGCTGTCGTACATTTTTTTAATAAAAATAGGATAAGGTCTATAAATTGTAAGTCTCATACTACTGTTCTGGATTTTTATGTGAGGGTGCTTTTACTTTAAGACAGAAAAGGGTTTGGAAGAATTTTGAAATTCTGAAATACAGTTTAGATGCCTGGAAAGCAGACAATCTGAAGAGGAACAGCTCAGACTTTGAGGTGAAGTGTACTTTAGGTACGTAAGAGATACGAGGCATCAATTAACCTTTTTTACAGCCAAACAGTGTGGAAGAAGCAATAGAAGCATCAGAAAAAGAATTTAATTCCTTCGGTGCTTATTCAGATTATTTACTTTTAGGACTATGCATTGACTAGTAGCACTGTTAGCCACTGGCAACTGAATCTACATATAAAATAGATAACTTGGCTATTCAGCTTATGTAGGAATAGTCATCACCATCCTCAAAATGGAAGGAGTAGAGAACAGCTAGGCTAAGGTTTTCAGAGGTCAAAACAGTAAATGAACATCACTGAAGTATGTGGCAGCCATTCTTTAACATTTCCCGGGGAAACTGAATTTCTAATTTCTTTCTGTATTTGGAGGACTCAGATCACATTAAAAAAAAAAAATACAGCTTTTGGTTGTTACACCCTAAAACCTAACCTTTCTGTATTTTATCTTGCCTGTATGGTGGATGAAAAATCAGAAAAGATGACACACTTGTGACTGGAAGATATACCTCAAAATTACATGTTAAAGATCTTTCTAGCTATATAAGGCTATAGCTGTTCATAGTCATGTTCATGTTCTACATGATAGCTATCTCATGAAAACATTGATAATTTGAAAAGAAGCAATAGAGTTGAAAAGGTTTAGAAACAAGGTTAAAAATATGAGGCTTCAGGATCTCATCTTATTCTTCTAAAAATGTACTGTGTTGCCAGTGATATGAAGACTTTCTCATCTCCTTATCTAACATCTAAAGCACGCTTGTTTTTATTCCCAAGAGATCAAAAATTAATAAAGAGAGGCATTTTGTAACACAAACTGAAAATAATAAATTCAGTAATAAGACTGTGAGATAGTTAAATATGTGTGATTTCTTGAGTATCAAAAAAGTTACGTATAAAAATAGGTCAGTTTCCAAGACAGCATAAAATCACAAGTTAGTAAATGTCAAGAGGGGTAAGAGAGATACAAAAATCGACACTAACCTGTAAACTGCAGAATATGTACAACTATGCAATAACAGGCATAAAGGGTGTCAAAGGATGTGTGATTAGATTATTACTTCAGAGAAGGAAATAATGGTTTTGGTGTAATTCTTGTATTACCTTACTGTACAACACCTGTAACAGGCTCTCTTCGCAGCAGTTTTTATTGCTGAAATGCTACCAAATGTAAAAGAAATAACAGTAGAAGAACCATATAAAGTTTATAATAATTGTGATTAATAATCACAAATAATAGATTAAGTTAATTTTTGTACACAAGTGAGCATTCTGCCACTACGTGTAATATAACATAACCCCAGATGCTTAGGGATGTTAGGCCAGAAACACAAAATTGTTTGGGTTTCTTTTTCCCTTTCACAATGGTAAGTTACAGAACTGTTTGCTCATATAGAATGATATGAATATTTATTATTTAGTTATCCTACTTCCAAGTAATATAAAGCCCTGAAATAGCACAGCTCAAAGACACAAAAGTCTAACTGATCATTCATCCACAACGATTTATAGTCAGGCTGCTAGATATTTAAATGGAGATAAACAACTCAATTGACCTACAGTTTTTAAGCAAATAATAGGATGAATTTCAGAAAGCAGAACAAACTCAGAGGGCTTAACGACTGCATCAATTATATGAATCTTTCCACCCTGAGGCTTGATCCTTTAAAAACTGAAGTGAATGCACAGTTCTACGCAGGTGAATATTTCTAGCCAAATGGAGTGCAAATTTAAGACAGAAGAGTTGAACAGGTGGTCTAGGATGTTTGGAACATGTTTCTACGGGTTTTGTACATACTAGAGGAGAAAGAAAGGACCAAGAAGTGAAGTCTGTCACACTCAGTCATAGAGTTACTAAATAGTTAGCATTAATTCTTTAAGTGTTTGTATGCATATATGTCTGACACCCCCGGACTGTAAAGTGTAAACTCACCCAAACACATCTGGGCATTAAAAAGTAGAGAGATCATTATGAGCCTAAATTCATATGGAACTGAGTGCCTTGCTAGAGATGAGTAGCGAGGGATTCATATTCCAGCATCCACAGGAATAAAGTGGCAAGGACTGAGCCATTCACCCTCCCTGAATCCTGGTTGTCCAGAAAACATACTCATATGACCCTAGATATCCTTAGGTATATAGGAGAGAGGTGATCAGCAACAACATATAGAAGCAAATTAAACACAAACTCATATAAAACTAGATACTATTAGACCCAATATACATGGAAGAGCTGTCAAATAAACTGTGTATACCTACTATTCCCTTCAAACTCGAGAACAAGCTGTTCAAATTTGGACAGATTAGCAAACTCAGATGTTTACCATTAATACAAGAGACTAATTCTAAATATCAGTGACAAGGTCAGGGCTAGGTCAAGAATGAATCATTGCTAAGAAAATGCACAGAGTCACTGCCTTTGGCATTTCTTGTTTAGTTCTTTTCTTTCTTTTAAACAAGAAACAGGGTTATATGACAAAGTCATCATTGACTGCAGGTTTTAGAATATGCCTTGTGAAAGCAAAAACAATTTATTATGTTTCTGACATTATTTCATATGGGAAAAATGATAATTAGCTGTACCAAATTATCACCTGTCTCAGGATACCAATTTCAACTGTTGTTGAGTGCTTGTCTCAGTTGGCCTTCCTTTCCCACATTCTGTGAGTGACAGTTTTTAAATTAATAGCAACTTTATATCATACATAAAAGACAACTGAAAAAATAAAAACCACACAAACATGTTGCTGGCTGAAGTTTGACCACACTATCATTCAAAATAAGAGCAGTATAAAGCTTGCACATCCTAAGAGTCCCAAGAAATTCACTTTTTCTCACTCCTCAAAAATGAGTAACAATAACTTACAGCTTAAATCAAGAAACTTGCAGGCTTTCTGACAGAGTCTTTGGCACAGCAGCCTAAAATATTGGGTTTGTCTGTTTTTACTGTCAACTTGCTGAAGAATGAAATTCTTTTTACAACACAAAATGTAAGAGTTGGCAATCTATTACTTTTTTGCTCTATTTTGCTGTCCTCAGCCTCTACAATGGATTTAATTTATTATAACAGTTTCAAGGGACTACATTTTAGCACTGAATACCCTAAGTTAGCACAATACATGGAAGCCTGCCAACTCTAATTTCAAATGAGGTGAAGGTTTTTTTATCTTTATATTTTTCAGGTGTAAAGATGCATGTGTCTTTTAAAACAAAACAATTCAATATTCTGTGATTCTTAAACAAGATTTTGATAAACATTTTTTTCCAATGTGCATCAGTCAGGGCTGAACTGGAATAGGACAACATCAGTGCAATGTCTGATGGACTTCTCAAAAAACTTGCATACCTTGTGGTAAAAGCCATTTAAGGCAGTGATGTGAAGAAAGAAAAGAAAATAAATTACAAGACAAACTAAACAAAATGAGAGGAGATTGGAAAGTTCTTAAAACAATCAGAATCTCTATGCAAAAACAGCCATGGAATGCCCTAATTGGAACTATCTCTTTACCTGATTTTTTTTCCTGCTCTTTAGGAGGGGAATGTGGGATGAAGAAGTAATGAAGTAAAAACCATGATGTGACTGAACTGCCTCCTGAATCTTTCCACTTCAGCCACTAAAATATTATGGATTTTATTCCTGTTTCCTCTCATTCCCCCAGTGCAAGCAGCCAGTCTGCACAAAACATTGAAAGTGTACATTGGCCAGTAGTGATTAAAAAAAGGTGTTGACAAGAGAAATATCATTTATTCTTCTGTGACAAGAAAAGGAAGTCTGATTACCTAGCCAGAAAGACAGTTTAGAGTAACACCATAGCAGCAGTCCTTCTGGTATAAAAAGTGGAGATGTCAAAATACTCCTAATGGATGGATTTTGGCTGCATCCCTTGTGTCTACAGTGCACTGGCCAAAGTGGAAGCCACTTCAGCCACTTTCTCCACTACATAACAGGAAATTTTATACAAACATCAACCTGCATTTTTATTTTAGCTCCTTTGTGACACACATGACACATTTTGAGTTGTGCAAATTATTCTACATGCAATACTGACATGGCTCAAAGAGTCTTGCATTAGCAAAACTGTAATCAGCTTGGATCTCCATTGGTCATGGACGTGGACACATCTGGAGGCTCTGCACTTCACAGCATGAGTTGTACAGTGAACTACTGAAGTGAGGACACTGCAGGGCCACAACGCTGTTTATGGAGCAGGACTGCCTGCTATAGGAAGAAAAGCTGAGAGAAGCAGGGTTTTTAGCTTGGAGAGAAGAAGTCTAAAGGGGATCTGGAATGACCCAATGGGAGGATATAGAGAGGAAAAGAGCAAGATACCTCTTGGAGATGCTCATTGAAAGGATGAGAGGCAACAGTCACAGCTGCAAAACAATGAAATTCTGGTTAGATATTAGAGGTGAGACTAATTATTAATCACAAGGAGACTGATCAAAGACTGAAGCAGGTGAGTACCTGTGAAAAGCACCTGTGAAACTGTGGCCCTGAAAGATATCAAGTTTTATAATGCTCAACCCTAACTTGAGCAAGAGGTGATTTTTGGGCATCCCTTCCAACAAAATATATTCTGCATATATAAGCTGCATAGGGGCAACCAGCAAACAAAAGAGGCTTTGTCAAACGTAATCATATATAGATATTTACCCACCTGTGTGACAACCTCCCACTTTAATCTCATCCTAAATGAGTTTCAAGATGAGAATTCTAAATCAAATCAAGACTTTGAATCATTTCAGACTTGCACCACATTAAGTATATAGTGCTATGTTATACCAAAGCTTGTAAATCCTGTCAAGTCCACATATGATTCAAACACGCAGTGAGTTATGATCTCATCAAACACTATACATAGAACCTAATAATAAAGATATAATAATCAATTTAGAAATCAACATCTGTTTCACTTCTCTTATGTTTTCTAGACATCATGAGTTCCCATTGTGAATTGTGTGACTCTAAACTTAACAAAGCTGTCTTATTAATAGGCAGAAATAATGACACATGTCTGTTCCAGTTTCATGAAAGCAGATCTTTCGGCATTGAGGCTGAAATATTTAATTAACAATAAATGTGCTACCACCATAGGCCTTTGAAAGAGAATCTTGTTTCATTACCCAGTTATCTGGGTAAGTAGGTTTCTTTTTATTTCAGTTTCCCTGGCCTTTCAATAAACTATCTTCATCCTAAACTTGCTCTTCACATTTTGTATCTACCACCATCCATACATTTCTATTATAATTATTGCCCAGGCTTTTATGAATGACTCATACAGAAGAAACATCAAGCATATGCATTCATTTGTGCTCTTTTATGAAGAACTACTCTGCTGGATGTTGACATAAAACATTTGTGACAACCTGTTCGAAAATGAAATTTGCCCAGCAAAGTTCACAGAGAAGCATCTATCAAAATAGCCATCAACACGGATTAAAAACAAACCAAATCCAAAAAAAAAAAAAAAAAAAAACCACTTATGGAATTCTTTCATATATTTCAAGGGATAGAAAACTCTTTCAAGTCTGTAAGGGAAAGGCTGCATATAGGGAGCAGCATGTCAGTCAGACAGAGGAAATGGTGCAGAGATTCAGAGAAAGTTTTGAGTTTCCTCTCACCTCTCTGCTGATCCTTAGTTGCCTTTTTTCTGACAAAGGGATGTAATGGGAGACAAGTTTAACTGAGATGTAGGGGGAAGGTACAGAAGCAAAGGAAGGATGTGAAATAGGACTCTGCAGAACAGAGCAAAACAGAGGAAATGCTTCCCTACACCTCAGTAACCCAGCTGGGACCATGCTGTAACAGCACCATGGCTACAACAGGTGGTTTTATGGTTTCACACAAGGTTTTGCTCTTCCCCATAAAATCGCAGAGGCCAAACCAGTCCTCAGCATAAATTATAGATGTGTACAGTTGCTGAGGAAGCCTGAGGATGCATTGACTACTGTAAGCACAGAACACCTCTCATTGGACTGCAGTACCTAACATACATAAAGAATAGAAAGATGTGGGCTCCCTAAAGCACATTCATTTTTGGAAAAGAATGGTGCTTTAAACATTTATTAGGTATAATGTAGTCTTTTTACAGCTTTCCTGTTTGTCTCTTCTTTATGCCTTCTATAATGCTTTGTCTCATCTTTTTCTGTATATTCTGTATATTATTCAGAATAATGTGCAGACTTAGAGGGATAGTGAGCACTCAGACTGGTAGAAAATAAACTGTACGTGCTATCAACGGCCAGAATTTTTTTCTGTGTCTTTCCTCTGTTTTAATTCACAGTAAAGATGAGTTTTTATGGTCACATTCACTTTCAGGTCTACTAAAGGCAAAGCTTTAAAAAGGCATTATACTCAAAAGACATTTTTTCAGCTAATAGATGCCCACCAAAGTCAATTAATATTACACATATGAAGTCATAATCCTTTCTATAACAGTCCAGAAAAAAAGTTGAATGCTATTTTAAAGATATTTTACCATATCCTGCTATTATGTTTAATCAAACCTACCATTCATTAGGAGGGAAAAAATTAGGAGATTTTTTTCCTTTACATAGCTACACGGAACATGCAAGCATGTAAGAACTTAGTAAACCACTCTTCTTTCATTCTGATATTTACTTTGACAGCTTATAAAGAGCATAGAATGTATTTATTTGTTCTCATACATTAGTTCAGACAAATATATAATTTTCTTTCTGATATAGTTCTGTTCTGTATCTACCAAGCTTCAGAAAATACACAAATCTAATGAGGCTTCATGACAGTAGTTAAAAAATGCTACAAAGCACTGTTACAGTGTTGCATCAATACTGATATAATAAAGCTATAAAGTCATATCAATACTAATATAGATTTTTTTCCTGAAACCACACGGATTACTCTACACTAAAAACTCTAATAAATTGTATTTCATATTGTCTGAGTTAACTCCAATGCCACAATCCTACCGGTCTCATATGCTGTTCTACAAATTTCTGAAAATCAGTGGAAAAACTGTTCTTACCACATTATAAAATTGTCATTCATTCTTGTCTGTTTGACAATCATTTTTTCAAGAGAAGATCACACACCAAACACGTAAGAAATTTCAAAGTATTCTCAGGGTGCCTTACTGTGGACCACATAACATGGCCTAGTGTCTGTCATAGATCATGCATAAGTTAATTCTACTAATTTTCTCCTTTAATTGAATGAACAAATAACTCATAGAGTAAAAGGAAAGGGAAGCCTTAAGTGCAAGACTTAAGTCATCATTTCTGAAATGGCATCAATGTACACAATGATACTTTCAAATTTAAGCAAATATATGTTCATCAAACAGCAAAACAACATCAAGCAACAGTACATAAAAGGAAAGAATAGGTTCATTTTTCCTCTGACTTCCAGCATACATAAAACATCAGTGAAAAACCTGAGAAATTCAAAGAAACAATGTGAAATCCTTATGAAGCAACAAATGGCTGTTCTCTTCATAGAATCACTAATGAGTCTGAACGTCTACATGATAGTTAGTGAGCTCTTGACGAGTGGTTTTCCTTTTTTCCTATTTCATGAACCAAACTTTACATTGGATTACACGGTGATTTAATTTGTACCCAAAAAACCCCTCCTCTCTTGCATTACAACGTTTTCCCAGTGCAGTCCCAGCCTTCTAAGATCTACCCTAGTAGAGGAAAGCAGCTCGTAGAAGACATACTATAGTTAAAATGTCCAGTGAAGAAAGACAAAAAGAACCACACTTATTGAATAAATTCAGTAACCAGTATTATATGAAATGTATGGTATATGCCTAATCTCTAAGGGAGTGTCATATTTTAGCCCAAGAAATCTCTATCACATATGTATTTTAGGACATACAGGTGAGCACAGAAATACGCATCTAGGTATAAAATGTATTCCAAAATGTTAAGTTCCTAGAGTTGTGCGCACAACATACTTACTTGGAGACAATATATACATCACTAAAATAACACAGCTACTTGAGCTCTGACACAGAAGTGAGGTGAATGGCTTTAGACAGGATTAGTAAATGAACATTACCCAAAATGCAGTGCTTCCCACATACTTTTAGACACAAAAGAAGCCAATATAAATTAAGCAGCTCTGTAATTCATACAGCCTTGGTTTATGCTAACCAAATCAAATATTAGAGTTTCCAAAACTTACAGGGTCGACCTCCAAATTAATGAGCAGTACACTGTATTTAATACAATTAAATTGCATGCAAGAAAAAAAAAGGAAAAAGAAAAAGGTGAAAGTGAATTTTTTATAAATGTTTAAGGGGTTTGATATAAATTCCTTTGCAAGTCAGTAATGCTAAAATAAAATTTCTAAGCCATTAAAAAACATAAAGAAAACATTAGTCTGTTTTTCCACTTTTCTAAATAATCAGCATATAAGCAATGAAAATGAGATTGCTGTTGCTACAAGAATGGAAGGGACTTTAGAAATCTGGTTCATTTATTTCTATTATGGTCTTAAGAAGTAAAATAAAACATTATTTGCCTGTTGATAGGGTGCCAGACATTTGCAGATAAATAGTGAGAGATGTTTCAGAAATCCAGTGATAACAAAAGATAATTAATGCACTGAAGAGAGCAAAGAGAAATGTTCTGCTGCCACTGCTTTGCCAGCTAAATATTCCAAGGTGTAGAGGCTTCTTCTGACCCAACAGAGAAAAACTATGCAAATTAAAAGTATGCATAACATAACTAGTCCTCAGAGCACAGACAGTCTCGTTACACTAATGAAAAGCAAAGGTTGTATTTAAGAGATAACGCAGAATATGAATACAGAACAATAGTTTCCAACAAAAACACTGTATAGAGAAATTCCCTTCGTAAGGAAGGGCTAATGAACTTTAAATAGTTTTGCAATTCCCATATTTGTTTTGCAGCAAGATTTGTCTCCAAAAGATTTTTGTGAAAAAGCGAGGGGAAAAAAAAACCAACACAACAACAACAACAAAAAGCCCCACCAGTTTCTGCTTCTCTGTTACATGCTCTGTGGGCAAGGATTTGGGAACAATATTCATGCACTGGTTTTGCTGTACATCTGAGAGTCATAGTCTAGGGTTCCAGCATGCACTGGTCATGAATCTACTGCTTAATCATGCAGAGGATGCCCTTCTTTCTCAAGAGACATGATATTCACTGTTTGGGCAGCCTAAAAGGTATGGATTAAGACATTAGAACAGAGTGATTTGGGTATAATTTCATTTGCATCACACTCAGTGAAACACCAGGAAATCATCATCACCAGCACTATGATAATGTAGTACAAGGGAATCAGGAGGAGGTGCTGCTCCTGGTATTGGTTTCAGACAAGGGATTTCACATAAAAAGAGGAGGACTGGGCTGAAATATATCCAATAGCTGTTAGCCCATTTTCAGAGCTAAGGAATGAATTAAAATGCTTTGTTCATCAAATCCTTGAGGGCCTACTAATAAAATACAGATGGGAACATTACAAAGGTAATTTTGAGCAGTTTTAATTATATATTCACTGGTATGACTGGCAGAAATAATAAGATTTTTTCCTTTCTTAAAGGTATACCTGGGCCCTACCACATTATAGGAGAAGGTGTAGCACCTCTCTTGTTTGTTCTGAGGAACATTAATGTCTGAATTTTAAAACACTCTTAAGATACCTTCTGGGAATTAAAACTGATAGAAATGGAATGAGTCTGGCAAGGTGACTCACTGTAACATCAATAGAGATGCAGAAAAGAATTTCTGTTCATCTGTGTATGGAGCAGCAGGTTTATCTAAGCTACAAAAAACACACACATTCTTCCAGCATTTTAAAAACCCATGTTTTCAGACACCATGAACTCCTGCAGCTCTTAATTCATTAGTTTCATCAATTAAGTTAAAAAAAAATAAATATTTGGAACCAGACCATCCTTCCTAGTTTGTTAAAATAGTTCTACTGTTGGGACCCATCAATTCATGATTTTTACAACACAAATATGAGAGAAGACAAATATATTGTTGTTGTTTTGCTACTGCAGTATTGATGGCTAAATTACTTCCTTTATCAAAGTGAATGGGAATCACTAGGTTATACAGGGACATGGACTATGTCATTATTTTACTTAAGTACTAGTATATATAATACTTGCACCTCAAAGTGTTTCCCAGGATGATGTCTCATTTTGGGTTCTCTGCTATATCTAGTTTCTTTGGAAATTGCCTCCATTCTCCAGGGCCTGGGCACATATCTGGCGGGGATTAAAATTTTTTATTTAATATTCATGAAATACCAGTAATATTAGAAAGATACAAAGAATGGAGATCTCAGGTTTTCCCTATGCTAAGACACACCTGATCTCCAGGTGGACTTGGAGAAACAATGGAACAGTAATGACAATTCTCACACTCATATACCTGATGTACAGATTCACCAGCTGTGACAATTTCTCTGTGGTAATCTTTATTTTTAATTTTTTCTTTTGTTGTTTCAGACAGTAGAGCTAAGCAAATGAGATCTATAGCATTTTGTACCTGGGGTGCAGGATTTCTACAGTATATTAATATAAACTATAAAAAAAGTAATATGAAGAATCATATAGGATTTTTTTCTGGAGTAGATACGATTCCCGGCAGTGAACGAGACATTTTATTGTTCCATTCTCTGCATAAACACAGAGGAAAGCAGAGTCTCTATCCCAAACAGCTCACAGAAAAGGGCAAGTAGATAACATCAAGCAGACTCAGCAGATAATACAGATAAGAAAAACCCTCTTCAAAACACATTTTGAATGTTTGAACACCAGGTGTGAGAATTCAGTGACCTTACTGGTTGCAATCATATATAAGACTGCCAAAAGATAAAACTAGCACAAATGTTGCCTTTTTTTTATTTAGGATATCTCCAGTTTATTCTCCACTGTTGATCCTGTTCACCCCTTACACTGGCCTTACATTTCTGATAAAGTGGCTGTTTTCATCATCATTCTCCTGATGGATTTTCACTGTTAGTTGAAAATGGTTGATCATCTCCAGAAGTCATACCTGAGAAATCTTAGTTTATGTTATATTTGCACTGGAAAGGGTATACAAACCATGGATGCCTACAATCTAGACTGCATGGCAGATGCTAAAAACTCAACTACTGCACCTGAAGCAGTGTAAAGAGCATTAGAAAGGTCTCTGCAGAGTTCTACAGGTAATGGAAGGGGTGCACTGGAGGAGACAGTGGCTGTCTCAGGGCTTCCAAGTTTGCCAAGAGTTGTCTTTTTCTCTGCAACCTCAGCCTTACAGGACAGACCTTGCAGGAGCAGCCCTGCTTTGGCTAAAACAAAAAGACCTGTCATTCAGGGCTTAGTACTAGATGGCAGGAGCTTCCCACTGTCAAATATCCTTTGTGATAATCATTGTCCAGCCCAGTTTCCCACAGACATTTCTTAAGGCACAGATTTTTCAATGTGCCTTCCTTTTTTGTACAAGTCGTAACTTCCTTTGTAAAATGAATTAAAGTTTCTGGGGTTTTTTATATTTAAATATAGTTTGAGGTGGTTACAGTGAAGGTCAGAGAGCCTTCCCTCAGAAGAAATTTCCATTTATTTCATAGTGATATATACTAGATCTGACACCTTAGTCCATCCCATGGCACTGATTCCCATCAGAACCAATAAAGAATGGATGATTATTGATAATTTTTATTTCTGTTTACTTTAAATACAAAGTTGAAATCTTTCAGTATTTTCTTTCTTCCACAAGTTTCTACAGTATTTTTTCTAAGAACTCCTTTGTGTAGTCACTTCCATGATACTGCAGCTATTCTGGTGAACAATAGCTTAGAAATTAGACAATGACATGGGAGAGAATCAATTTTTCTAATTGTGCTGTGCATCATTGTAACTATCAAGTTGCTTTCAGCTTTCTATATTTTTTTCTCTCTTTACTGGTTAGCTTCCCTTCCATCTTTTTTAGCAACCGCAATTTGAAATGTTTTAAATAAATGTTATGGCTATATCAGTGAAACAGCAGGATTTTTGAGTACAAGGAATGTATTTATAGAATTTAATACTTTGCCCTCCATGTTGTAAGCCTGCTAAATTAGTATACCAGTGTTGTTAATGTTTAATCTGGAGATTAGTTTAAAATGCAAAACTAAATTGATATAATTGAGGTGGGCAAGACATACAAAATTCAGATGTGTTAGCAACTGAACCTGTTTAATAACTTTATCGATGACCTGGACATGGGGACTGAGTCGGTCAGTTCACAGATGATATCAAGTTGAGCAGGAGTGTCACTGTCCTGGAGGGCAGACAGGCTCTACAGAGGGATCTGGACAGGCTGGATCAACTGATCAAAGAACCTCAAGGTAAGAGGTTCAGCAAGACTGTGGTGACGGACAAAAAACACACACAAGTTTGGGGCATAGAAAATTTACAACTAGCACCCCCTTTATTATCAGAAGGCTTCTCTTTATACTTTTTCTTATCTGTCCACACATACACATGTCACACCCTATTAGCCAAGCACTTCTGCCCATGAGTCTTAGATCATCTTCTGATAGGTAGTTCACATCTCTCCTCATGCTGGTAAGACTCAAAACACATCTGTTTTTCACACACTTATTTTTCTCCTTTCTTCTACTTTCCCATGCCTGGAACAAGGCCATTGGTGTTTTCTTCTCTGCTTTCCCATGCTCACAGCTGCACCCCTTCAAGGCCAAAGCTGTCTTCAGCCCAGAAGTCTTCCACACAAGAACAAGTGCCAGGTCCTGCCCTTGGGTCGCAACACCTGCAGGACTTCAGGCTGCAGGAAGAGTGGCTGGAAGGCTGCCCCAAGGAAAAGGACCTGGGGGTGCTGGTCAACAACAGCTGAACATGAGCCAGAGTGTGCCCAGGTGCCCAAGAAGGCCAATGAAATTCTGGTTTGGATCAGAAATAATGTGGCCAGCAGGACCAGGGCAGTGACTATCCTCCTGTGTTGGGCACTGGTGAGGCCACACCTCCCATCCTGTGTTCAGTTCTGGGCCCCCTCACTGCAGGAAAGACATTGAGCTGCTGGAGTGAGTCCAGAGATGGGCAGCAGAGCTGGGGAATGGTCTGGAGAATAAGTCATGTGAGGGGAGCAGCTGAGGAAGCTGGGGGTGTTCAGCCTGGAGAAAGGGAGGCTCAGTGGAGACTTATCACTGTCTGCAACTCCCTGAAAGAAGGCTGGAGCCAGACGAGGATCCGGCTCTTCTCCTGGGCAACCAGCAACAGGACAAGAGGCCAAGGTGAGGTTCAGGCTGGACATCAGAACAAAAGAATTTTTTTTCACTGAAAGGGTGCTTAAGCATTGGAATAGACTGTCCAGGGAGGTAGTTGGAGTCACCATAGCTGGAAGTGTTCAAGAAACAGCTGGATGTGGCACTCAGTGCTCTGGTCTGGTTGACAAGGAGGTGATTGATCAGAGACTGGACTCAATGGTCTTGGGAAGTCTTTTCCAGCCTAAATGGTTCTGTGATTCTATGCTCTCTGCAGCTGCCTCTTCTATGGTAGGTAGCGACAGAACATCATCTTCCACATACCTCTGCACTTGCCTCCAGTTCAACTTGTGATGCACTAATTGCCTGGCTATCCATCAAAAGAGGGTGTCCTTTACAGCATGTTTCCAGCAGGGGTAGAATTCTCTAGTACAAAGAAAGGAGAGCGTTAAGTCTTGCTTGTACTGCATTATAACCCATAATAACGGGAATATCTTTTTATTTCTCCATATCATATGAGAAACTGTAAATACGATAACCTACAGGGCAGCACTCTTCATTTCTTTCATCTAGTTTTTGTATTGCTGTCTTTGGGATGCCTAGAGCCAAAAAACATACTTACAAATGTTTCTAGAATCACAAAACACAGAGACATCACTCACACTAAAAGCAATAGCAGGTATGATATGTTAGACAAGTTGATTTGATCTTTTGGAAATGGTTTAGTATCTAAAATTTTGTATGCCATATATGAAGAAATAGTGCCAGCAGGAGATTGAAAACCACAGAGAGCTCTGTAGGAAACATTAGGAAAGAACAGGGCAACTAAATGAATACCCATGGAAAATAGATACCATAAAATTGGATCCCTGCTGTATCAACCTTTGTGGATGATATTGCCAATTTGGAGAACAGTAGCTTTCAGGGGGTTTGGTAACCAGAAGTTATATGGAATATTGCTTAAGCCTCTATTTTTGCATTGAAAACTACAACACTTTCAAGTATAATAGAAATAACTCTATCTTCCTAGTATCCAACAAAATTGTTGTCTCAAACTGCATTATCTATTTGGTTTCACAGTAAAATTGTTGAAAGATGAAGCAGTGCAGAAACCATCTGTCAGCTGAGGCTGGGGATTAATTGACACAATTTTCTTAACGTATTTTACGTTTTCACCTCATGTGATAAAACAGTGCATCTGTTGCACTTATTTCCTTACAGAATAAAAATAAAAAGGAATAAAAGCCACATGAATATAAGTTTGTATAACTACTTAATTTTAGTTCTTCAGTTTCTTCATGTTCAATTTAAAGTGCTAAATAACATTCCATAATTGTTGAAAATTTAACTTTGACAAGCTTTTCTGGACTCTTCAGCTGAAATTTCAAAACTTAAAATGCTGAAATCATAACCCATCCTTCAAAATTTGAGACTGTCAGTCCTCCCGATGAAAATCTTTTTGCTAAGGAATTTTTGAAAATGGGAGCTGACAAGAACTTGAAGTTGGAAAAGCCCCTTTCCACCTGTTAGTTTCAAGTTCCTCTGAAAAATTAGAAAAGAACTCTTTAAACCACAATGTGAGAAGTTCACAATCTCCTGTCAGAGGCTGTCTTCAAAGAAAATGACAATTATCTAAAAGGATTTTTTCCCCCTGTCTTTTATTTAGTAAGCCTGTTGAGTAAATAATGTTATATCACCCTTCTCCTAGGGATCTGTAATTCTAGGATAAGCAGTCACTTCATTTTGCAGGAGGTTTCTTCTTGGTTTCAGAAATCTGTTGCAGCACGCAGATTGATTTGCACTCAAATGTAATTGTTCTGGAAAGCAATGAAACCTTGACTCTCACAAGGTACAGATAAGAGCAGTTTCCAAAACATGCACACTTGACATAAGACAGCCCTGAACTTCAATGTGCATAGTAAGAAAAGTATCATTTGCACAAAATGTAAACAACTAGGATACATTTAGCAGGGTCAGAAAACTTGGGTGCTACTCAATTTGGATTAATGATGTACAAATAATGAGTTGCACTTAAAACAGCTATGTTGTCAAAACATTGCTCTTTTAATCCCTGATAAATTATGGGCTTTATGAAAGCAGATTTTTTGAGATAATTGAAGATTATTTAAACATATGTGGAAAGCAGATTAAGTGTGAATCTACTGCTGTTAACATAAACTATATGTCTGTCATGGGCCTTTGTACTTCACTATTTCATAAATCCACAGATAGTTGTGTATATATTTTTACTATAATCCAATTTTATTTTATGTCTAGACTTTTCACATTAAAAAAATGCCATACAGGAACTCAGTTTGAAGGTCTTTTCAGTTCATCGTATCAGAATGCATTAGGTTTTAAAACAGAACAAATAACTTCCAGATTGAATGACCTGTTTTAACCCCTCTTCACCTGTCTTAACTTGGAAATACAGGAAGAGATTTCCTTAAGGATGTTTACATAGGTCCTCTGTTAGCATTGTGTGTCTTATTTAAAGCTGAGTGATATTTCTTCTTGACTTTACAAAAAAAAAAAAAAGTAGTACAAACATCCTACTGCCTCACTTCAATCCATCTCCAAGTTAAAAGATCACACAAATTTCCAATAATTTATTTTAAAACCTATGTGCTATTTTCTTCTCTTTTTGTTGTGATGGGTGACTGTCTTCTTGTAATTTATTGACAAAGTTTCATGACTTGGGGCCAACAGCAATGAGCTTCATCTTTAGGCACCTTTTTTTTTTTAATCTAACATTTATGACATTAAATAAAATCATATTAATAATTAAAACTCTAATAGTAAGTGCTCTTTGGCTAGCTCTCCTCCTTCTGCCTTCCCTTCCACAAGCATGCACAGTCCTTTTCTCTGAAAGAATACCACAGAACTTATTGTGAAACTGTGTCTTGTACTTGGCATAACAGCAGCTGACAGGCAGGTGCTTGCAAGCTTGAAAAGTTGTCCACTGAGCACACCCAGCAGAGCAACTCCATTCCTGTTTAACCGTTGTCAGCCAGAGTCATGGGTAGGAGTAAATCAAAAGAAGTGGATGTGGAGTCTGTAATTAGCAATGCCCACGGAAACCGTCAGCAGTAATCCTGGCACAGCAAAAGCAATAAAGGGCTGAAGAATGAAAGGATTGTGTACAGGCCTAGCTAAAAAATTACATGCAGTGGCCATTTTAAATTCAAGTATTCTAATTTCATATAACATTTGAGATTTTTGCAAACCAATAGTCAAAGGGCAAGCTCTGTCTCTTGACTTTCCTTGCCACTTTCCAGCTCTGCCTTTGACAAAAGTGTTGTTAATGATTTTTTACTCTTTGCTGCCAGTAGTTTCCTATAATGCGAACATAACAGACAAATCAACTTCCTAAATCTAATAAAATAAAATAAAATGTAACGAAATAAAATACACCAAACATTATTCTTCCAGAAGGTCTGAAATTAAGAGGTTGATCTTAAGCAGTAAAATGTTCTCTTCTTGGCATCTCTCCCTGTCAACTCTGTGGACTGCCAACTGCAGTGATCAGTTTGTTGCCTTTATTGCCAGATCAGCATCATTTGAATCTACTATATGCCAGTGAATAAAGACAGAATTTATGTGAAGACAAACAACCTGTTTCTGACTCTGAACAGTAATTATAAAATTGTGGGCAATATGAAGGGGGTAATTGGCGGACCCAATCTTTTTGTAAACCAGAACACAAGACAAAGGAGATATGTTACCACTGCTGTGTATTTGACAGTACAGAATGCAGGCACTATTCAATGACCTGGCCAAAAGATCTTCTCATGGTGAGTTGCAAACTAGACAGAGTAATGCATAGATAAGGGTGTCAAAATACTCCTTTTCTGCTGGGAGTTGGTTTTGTTTTCAAAGTAAGTTTAGGCAATAGGACACGTACTTGCCTTCAGAAATACAATGTTGTGTGTACATCGAATACCCTCTTTTTTTTAACTTTGCAAGACTTTATTTGAAAACCTTAAGTAGGGAAAAATCTAGATCACTGTAATAACCACTACTACTTCAGAAAACAGCTGGTATAATGTTGTCCAGGAATAAAAGGTAGATTGATTCACTGAGTAGGAAAACTGCAATTTCAATCCTTAATTTTCCATCATTTTGCTTCATTTTGCATCTGCAGCTCTCACCTTTGGGATACTTAGAGAGCACAGGAAAGACTACAGCTGTGATCCATATTCTTCATAGAATAGTCTAAATAATTTGTCATTATGTGGCGATAGAGTTGCACCCCATAAACTCTTCAGATCTACAAAAGTCTGCACATACCTTTGTCTATTGGAGAATTCCCCTTGCATTTACATTCCTAAATCCAGCTTGCTGTTACTAAAGTTGAGGAAACAGTTTAAAAAAAAGAAAGTCAAACATCTTCCATTGTGCTTATACTGCATCTTGATGATCACTTTCCATTTAAATATTTCAACTAACTGTCTGACAAAGTGTTGCAAATTTTGATGAACACTTTTGAGTAGTCCCCACATGCTACCATGTAAGCAAATCATCACCTCTAGATTTTTCCAGTTTTCCAAAACCCAAGCAGTACCTAGTTTGATTATACATTAGTGCCTCCCAGCATTTGGAACAAACACTTTCTTAGATTTAACTGAGTCCCTCGTGCTTAACAACCTGTCCTGAGTCTCGGGCAGCTGCTTCCTCCAAGGGAAATGCAAACCTGCAGCAGTAGCAGAGCAGCTGATTTCCTGTGGGGAGAGGAGGTAGAGCAGTGGGAACTGTTGGACTGGGTAACGAGGGGCCAGTGGGAAATTTTTGGGAGGTGTTTGAGTTTTCTTTTCTCTTAAGCTCTTTCTTCCCCTTGGGCTCATACTTTTTTCATCACACTGGTACAGTCCACTTCTTACCTTTCTTCTCCAGGTACAAATGAGGATTTCATCATTTTCCAAAAACATACCTATTTCTACTGCACAAGAAGTAATGTAATTTCAGTGAGATTTCCAGTGTGTTTCCTTTAAGTTATAAAATCTTCTTCGCCCTAGCATAATTGTATCTGCATTAGTTTTCTGCATGGATCTGACCTACTGCTGTAGCAAGACTGCTCCTTCCTTTTCCAGACAGGCAGGGAGACCACAAAAACTGCAACTATAAAATATAATTACTGGAATATGTGAGACTTTGAATATTGTGTCCACAGTGATGTTGTTAGAATATTTTTAAATATTCTCTTATGGCTGGGATGGATTTATTTATTAAGTGGCTAGATAAGCTTCTTACAGTGATTATGCTAAGAGATCTATGGGTAGGGTTGCAATTCACGCAAATATAGGAAGCCTGAAGCACCTGAGTTGTCTCAGAATGTAGGATTGACTGTCTTTTCACAGTGCTGTTGCTCTCAGATCGTATTGAAAAGCAACATCAAAAAGGGTCTTCTCCAGTAAAATAAAACTGAGCTTGTTTTCCCGGGGTTAAAAAATCACCACAGGCTTGTTTGATGTAGCAGTGAAATTATGCCGGTAGGCAACGGGTGATTGTGCTAAGATAAACCAGAAATTTCTCTCTAATTCTGCTCTGTAGTTAGATTACCTATTTCAACTGAAGCCTTCTAAGGCTAAAAATTTTTATATTTTTTACCAAAATATATTTTTAATGTGCAGAAAATTTTTTCCAATACATTTACTAAAATTCTTTCTGCAAAATCATTTCATTAAAGTAGCCAGTTAATTTTCAATTTGAATTAAAATTCAGGTGTTTGCTAGAATGATTTGGTTTTTTTCATTTTTGAAATTAAGAAATTCTGTTAGCATGCTCTTATCCTATTGAGTTTTCAAAGCATCCTAAACTTTTACTAGATGATTTGAAGTTCTTCATCACTGCTTAGATGGTCCCTTGGAAGATTCAGGGGATGGAAGGAGAATGGCATCATGCTGCTAGTATCTGCTCTTAAGGAATCTTCTAGCCACTTCAAAAACAATTACTTGGTTCCCAGGACACACATGATACAATATGACAGGTAGAGAGGAAGGATAAAGCACCTGGGAGCAGGAGGAAAGATGAGTAAGGTTATGCGTTCAGTGGCAAGTACCTACATTCTGCCCTTCCTTGCCTCGGGTGCCTCTCACTATAGTTGCAGCTTAGCCTTCCACAGCTCCTTGTCTGCTGTGCCCCACTCTCCAATGAGCCCTTCACTCATGTTAAGATATTAACACTTTTCCTCAGATCTCAGTATTGCATTTAAACATTCACTCAACCATACATGCACACTCAATCAACAGATAGGAACAGCCACACCACACATCTACAGCAAATTATTTTGTCTTTCAGTAGGGATGCCATGAATAATTTCTCTTTGCTTGACTCTTCTCTGATTTCTTGTCTCCTCAATCTCCTCCTGCCACCCAAAAAATGGACAGGGTACAAGTCCCAAACATGTACCCACACTGTTCTTCCTCCCCATGGGTCAAGGATACCTTGGGTCTGTGCCTAATCCAGTCAGGATCAGGTGGTCTGCTGGGTATTTTTCTCAGTGTCCTTAAACATGACACAAGTGTTGTGTGTATAATAAATGAAGATTCTTTAAAAAATTGAGATTCTACAGATATTAAGCTCAAATATGTCCTCTTCCCTTGTTTTTCCCTTTCTTCTTAGCCTTCCTTCACCTTTCCTTCTCTTTCCCCAGGCTGATAGGAAGGACAGTTTTTGAGGGGACATATTAGCACAGCATTTTTCTGGCAAAGTTAGCAGCTGTCTCCAGTTACTTATTTTATTTTATTTTTTTAATAAGCCATATTTCATGCCAACAACATAACCAGCAGGTCAAATTCCTCAGTCTTAAAAAGCACAATCATATTCTGTGGTATAAAACTTAAATAATCATAAATACATCAGTACAGAGAGGGGTTGGTTCTCTATAGTGTTTTGTCTCATTTTATTTGGGTTTATAATTTTCCACAGGGTGGAGAGACTAGGCCAACTGTGCTCCTGAGATTTTCTGAAAATAAACACATACAAAAAGTTGAGTAATCACAGATATAGTTGTGTCTCATACATTTCCAAAAATGGTACTACACAGGATAAGATATTTTACTCTCTAACAGAGAGACAGATCACAACTGCACTGTGGCTTCTTGGTTGGGATGTGTCTATGTAACAAACTGCAGTGACAGGCCAGGTTCCTCCTGGTAGCCCTAAGGATGCCAGATGGAGGCTGACAGCAGGCCAGCTGTGTTAGCTGGGGTTTGTGGGGATGAATGAACTGCTCCCAGGGACAGGCCCTACATGCCCAAGCAGGACACCACACTGATGCGAGGCGGTGGCTTCCAGACACCCAGAGAGTTCATTTAGGATGTCATTGCGGGGCACTGCACCACGCTACGTTGACATGTCTAAGTGGTTCTGCCATTTGGTCGCCTTATGCTTGAGAGGGAAAATGACACGTGAAAGGGCAGACACCCAGGATACAGTAAACTAGAATGTGCCAGCCACTCGACTGACCAGCCCAGTTTCCACCCCACCAGTGAAGAGGCACCATTAAAAGAGCACAGCACCAGCTACCACAGAGCCATCAGCATTTTACACTTATGGCACATTGTAAGGATTTGATTACATGTGTTTCCACAAACTGAACAACCCAATGATGAAGAGTCATGCTTGAACCTTTACTGTCTTTTCTTCACAGAGAAAAGAGAATTTGCTTACAAGCATTAAATAAGAATACACAAATGTTCAAATACATTGAAACTGTTACAATTCTATGGTACTGTACAAAGAAAAGAAGAAAAAGTTATTAGAGGCTCAGTCTTCCTTGCACTTACGTAAGTAGTGCTGACACATTAGTCCTTTCATTCAGAGAAGAATAAATAGGAGATTGCAAAATTTTTAGGAAGCTATTCGACCAATAAGAAAAAAGCAATAGAAAAGGAGAGACTAAAAGGCAAAATGTACTTGATAGACAGAAAGCATTCATGAATGTGTGAGCTATGACGCACTTACTCTGTTATGTAAAATTATATTTTTAAGACTTTGAAGAGTCACCAAATTTTGAATACCTTAATTTGAAAGTTAAAATAGCATTTTTTTACTTCATTGTTGTTCTTTGTTAAATGAGCATTTTTTTCCTATAGGAATTACCAACTCACAAAGTCATCAGCCGTATACTGTGAGGACTTAAGGAGCACTTTTACTCATCTGACTCATACGGATAAATATCTTCTCCCTGTGTCAGGGAGTCTCAAATCTCAAGTTTGCTGCTCACCCATGATGGTATGATGGAGGAAAAATGAAGCATGAATTAAGAATACACAGAAAAATCATTATAAAGATGTGCCTGCACCTTGACTATCTCTGCAGAGTCACAGAATAGTCTGAGTTGACAGGGACCCACAGGGATCATCAAGTCCAACTCCTGTTCTTGCACATTCCCAAGAAACACACGATGTGCTTAAGAGTATCATCCAAATGCTTTTTGAACTCTGGCAGGCTTGGTGCCGTGATCACTGCCCTGGGGAGCCTGTTCCAGTGCCCAGCCACCCTCTGGGGAAAGAACCTTTTCCTGATATCCAGCCTAAACCTCCCCTGAAGCCATTTCCTCAGATTCTGTCACAGGTCCCCACAGAGAAGAGATCCGTGCCTGCTCCTCCTCTTCCCATCATGAGGAAGTTGTAGACTGCAATGAGATCTTCCCTCAGCCTCCTCGTCAATGCACAACCACAAATCACCAGTTTCAGTGGAAGAAGTAATGAACCTATCCTAAGCTTGACTAAAATCTGGTCTGAATTTGCAATGAAATAATAATCCAATGGGCTTGTATCTCTTACTTTTTGTGAAGATTTCAGAGATCTGGAGTTCTTACCTAACTTCTATGCTGGTGTAAAGCTGTGTCATTCACACAGAACTGGGATTATGATACAGTCCAGATAAATGTCTTACTGAGGTATGCTTCTGTTGGTTAGTCAATGTAAATGATCTGTAAAAATAAATCTGCTCAGTCAAAGGTGGCTGGAGTCTCTTAGCTGGCATCTTTTGGCAGTGCTAATGAAGGAGCAAGCATGCTTTGCTATAACATTATCTTTACCATTTTATTTGCATTACAGTCATCTCTGTAAGTGCTTCCTGGAAGCTGTTGTAGTCTAAATAAAGATCTAGGGTTTCATCTTTGTTATTTCTGCTGATGCACCAAATTAAAAATGAAAATAAATAGACTTGAATTATGTGAAATGTAGAAAACAATGCCAGAGTTAAGTTACTTTTCCCAAAACTGTGTTTCATTTTTTAAACAGAAGCACATCAGACCAAAAACACTACATAAGTACAATTCAGTGCCAAGTGGGGAGAAAGGTGCTGTAAATCACAGCCAGGTGCTTTCTTGCATACATCTCTCTCTACTTCTCATCTGTCAGCATGGAGAGACATTCATAAGAGTCCAGAGGTATTTTGTCACCTGACTATACTTAAGGCTCACTAGGAAGATCCCCACTGATACTGAAGCCTATGACAGCAGAAAATTCTACAAAAGATGTTGATAAATACAGCCCCACATGTTGAGTTTCCCTGTCATTTTACAGAATTATGTTTAAACAAGCACATATATATACATTATCATATAGATTTTATTTTTTTTTCTCAGTGCAAGCTACAAAGCCCATGAAAGATTTAGATAAAGTTCTGTGAATTATAATTAATTTACAGACAGGTTCAATTCCTTTTAACAGCAAAGATGAAAAGGACATCATTATTCGCCTTGCAATAGTCATGAAATCTTCAACCATAGAAAAAATTCCATGGCTTAATCTTCCTTATGCAAAGGGTTCCATTAGAAGAACAAGCTAATAGCATCTGATTCTTATTTAAATGAGTCACCCAATTATGCCATGAACATCAAGAAGCAAAATGGGCTAGGACTTGAGGATGGTCTTGGCCTTTGGATATGCTCTAAAAGTACCAAAAAGCTTAACAACTGTAAACAGAGACAAGAGATGTATTGTATGTTCAGAAGAGTATAACATCACTGCTTTAATATGCCTTTATATAAAGAGTCAGTCCATGCTCTGGTTTTTTAATTAGAAATGGCAACAGGCAAAGAGGATGGAAGGGAATAAACTTTGCTCTTTATGATCTGCATCACACAATATATTTTTTTTATATTTTCACAGTGAACATATACACACCAAAAAAAAAAAAAAAAGAAGACTGAAAAGAAATGCAATTGAATTAAATACTTGCCCACAGGAAAGCACAAGTCTTTCACAACTAAGGAATTCAGATCTGGGGATCTGTAGTCCACATAGAAGCAGAGCTCATACTAAAGAAATGAATGCAGTGTGAGAACCAAAGGACTGGAATATAAAAAGGAAAAACAAACAAAAAACCAATATACTTTCATGCCATTTTGAATGCACAGACTAAAATCTTACTGCTACTCTTTGAGGCTCACAAAGAGCAATGGGCAAATGCAAGATCCTGCAGATGAGCATGAAACAGACCAAAAGCTTTGCATCAGTTTTGCATCAAACAGCCATCCAGTTTAGATTTCTGTGCCTCCAACTACTCAGGGCATGTGGGATGGCACCTGGATAAAACATCGCATTCCTAACTTGGCAGCAAAGGAAGGGCAAGCTCCCTGTGATTGACTGACACTTAGCGGTGTCAGGGAGACTAATCTGATCACCGTCCATATGTTCCCCATGAGGAAAAGGAACAAAAGCAAAAATCTGATTCTGGCTGCAAATGACACATAATTCCTGCATTTAGCACTTCAGTTTAGCAATCTTTGCATCTACAATTGTATTAAGAAAGAGCAACTGTATTACTTATGGTAATCTTGTTTTACCATTTTAAGTGACATGTGGTTTGTGCTTTGTAACTCTGCATACTTGTATGCAAACAAATGGAAGAAAAGACTGAAAGCCTGCCAAACCGAAAAGGAAATAAACAGCAGGGAATTAAACGGGTTTTTTTCAGACTTCTAAGAAACAATTATAAGGAAAAAAGATTAAAACCCAAAAGCACAAGAAAGCACTTAGCAGTAACTGATGCTTCTTGAGACCTGAATCATGTTAAAGGATCTGTTCAGGTGTATCCAACTTTATTGTATTATTGTAAATTCATAGATTTTTAAGGCCAGGAGGGATCATTAGTTATGATCATCCATTTTCATCTACCACAAGCTATAAAGAATTTCTGCCAATGAGGCTTGAATAAAACCTAACACTTAATGAAGCAGGAGAGGATCTTTTAGGGCATAGCCAATTTCCACCTAAAACATTTGGTCCTGCTTATTTTTGGGAAAACTATGCCAGCTGTATATACTCTTGTGCACATTGTAACTATATTCATCACAGGGATGTCAGGAGAAATTCTCTCCCATGCAGAGCACCTGAAAAGAAACAGGAATCTTAGACGGGATTTCAGCAGTGGTCAGGGTCTCTTTCAATGGCATAAATTTTATCCAGTTCCAGTGCATATTCATAATGAAAGCAGTAATCTACTGTCACTAGTCACTGCAAGGTTTTATTGACATACAAGGGCAAGAAATCAAATCAAAATAAAAACAATGTTTAACATGAGAGAACAGAAAAAACTAATGCTCTAAATCATGGGCAGGAAGGGCCAACAAATAGAAAAACCTTTTGTTTCTTTGTTTTCACACCAAACTCCTCCTTTCTCAGCAGCAGAGCCTTCCTTAAATCTCCTTTAATTCAGACAATAACAATGATGTGTCTGTAATCCTCAAACCTGAGATTCAGCTGTAACATAGAGCAGCTATAGGATAGTTCAGGGTAAACCGATGAAATAGTCAATAGACAAGAGGTGAAGTTTACTCATAAGCAGAGAAAAAATAAAAAATAAATCATAACTGCATCCTGTTTTCCTCCTGACCAGAGGAGCAGTAGTGATCTCACTAAGGCAAGAGGGTATGATAATCCCTCTGAGGGTCTGCATAGCAATTGTTTCAGGAATTTGCATTTTATCTCAAAACCCCACACAGGGGTCTACCTCATATTGAAAGTAACCACTCTGACTTTCTCTTCAAGGAAAAGTACTTCACATGGGAATAACAACCCCTACATGAATGGGTTTTGTATACATGTAATATAGGCCAAATTTCTGTCTCCTATCGGAGAACAGATGTTATCCTGCTGTGACTAGAGGCAAAAAATGAGAGAGAAAAAATAAAGAAAAAGTGACAAGAAGCCACAGTAATTTTCCCCTAAACTGTGAAGGTTGTTCTTTCACCTTTGCAAATAGGTTGCGTTTTTGTTAGCCTACTGTTACTACTCTGTGCTCTGCATGTATCACACCAGGATTTTAAATATCCAGTACTGTATTTTTGAAATGTTTTGAATCACATGAATATTTTCACTGAAAAGCATGCTTGAAAACAGCTACTTCTGAAGCTCAGCATGGAAAGACTTCAAAAAATATTTATTCTGACAGTTAAAAAAAAAAAAAAACAAAGAAAAATAAGATAAAAAATCAACTATAAGCCTATAAGCATCTAAGCCCCTAATGTTTCTGTTCCACTTTATCAAGTATTTCATTATTGCTTTTTTTCTTTCTGTCAATGTTGCCTTAAAGTTTTTCCTCTGGTTATTCCTAGAAAAGACCCCTCTTAATTTCCAGGCACAGGAAGATCAGGACTATACTCAGTTCAGAGCTAGTGAAACTTAGAATATAAAAATACAAACTCTCATTTTCTCTTAAAGCTCTTAATATTAGACTAAAGGTAAGTTTAATAAAGAGACATTGCAAACAGGTAAATTACTGCTTGTCTTTCTCATTAGGGTGCAGTGAAAATTAATTCCTATGCAGGAAGTAGTTTGAGATCTTTGCATGAAAGACATTACTTTGGTTAAGAGCAAACTAGTATTATTAAGTGTTATTAAAATAAATTTGAGGAAAAGAACATCATGAATATTTCCCTGTAGGTTAAATCTGAGAACTGGTCTCTGTTGCATTGTAGCTCAAGTTTAACCTTTAGAGCACCGACATCATATGCATCTCATTTACACTGCAGAGATAAGGCTCCCCTGGGCTTTCCAACATCCCAGCCCTGGCCTAAACACCTAGTTGACAGCCAAAATACTGTAATTGCCAGGGAGCTTTGTAAGGCAATTTTGGACTACAAAAGGAAGCAAATCATAATTTCATGTTTAAATTTGTTTTGCTTTAAGAATATACAATTGTGAATACACAATCATGTGAATCAAATGCAAAATCTTCATAGTCTTAAAGCCCATAACTTTATATTATGACCTTCAAATCGGTGTCTACCCCCACATAAATTAAAATACTTTGAAGGTTTTAATTGAAAGGAATGAATAGAAGATAGCAGAACTATCAGTTTTCTCTCTGATTCTTGCAGTTGGTTTTCATGCTTTAAGAGTGCAACTAAGTCTATCAAAGCGCCAGCCCTGGAGACCTTGTGTAACAACAAAATAAGCCTATCAATGCATACTTGCTAAATCATCACTAGTGCCCACATGCAGAGCTCTGACAGGATTGTACTGTTCATGAATTTGCCATTTCAAACATCAGGCTGTATCTGGACACAGGTAATCATATGAATTGAAGTCACACTCATTCAATGCCCTGATATCCATCTGGATTTTGAGATTTTAGGACTTAGTCTTATAGATACAAGGCAATGGTCATAAAGTCTGCTTAGAAAGGTTTCAACTAAGAATGGCAGCACTAACAAAAATGTAGCTGACAAAAGCCAAGACATTTCAGCTATTAAATCTGACATTTTTTTGTTTTGATTGAGATGTCAAAAGAAAAGAGAGAGAAATGTTTAGCTTACAAAATTGTTAACATTGACACATAAAATGTTTAAAGCTTTAAAAATATGTAAAGTGGCCAATAAAATAAAATTCATTTTGTATTGTTCTCATAAGGGTTATTTAGAAAGGTACCTTAGCATAGGCAAAACTGTGTATCCTCTTGAGAACACCTGTGAACTGTTGAGTTTAATTGGGCAACAGCTGGTGCTGATTGTGGGTTTTCTTGCTGTATCTCATTACTGGTCTCCCCTTTGCTCTTTCCTGATTCAGTGCTGCTGGTATGCAGTGCTTAAAGAACCCTAGCAGAAATAAAGACAGTGAAAGAAAATGATTGAAATAGTTTATGTGTGCATCAGTGTGCTTGTTGAGCTTTCTCAGACTTCTACAGACGTGTGAGGTACGTGGGTGGCAGTCTGAGGGTACTGGCTGGCAGTCCTCACAATATCTTTCAGTCTCCATGTAGACATCAAGTTTTTCTGCAGAGGTTAGGAGAAGCTGTAATTTAAAGCTATTTATGGGCTGAAAAGCTCAGGGTGGGGGGGAAAGCACCCATGATAACCTTGTAATTTTACAGTGGGTATTTTGCAGTGCATATTGCTTGTTCTCACTTCAATAAAATTACCAAGAAGTAATCATGTATGTCCTACTGCATTATCTTGCTAAGCATTCTCAGGGCAAAGTTGCTGATCCTGAGAGCCAAACTACCGTCTTTTGCAATGTTTAGGAGAATTAGGAGTTCAGAGAGGACATTCTGAGTGCTGACCTTGACAAAAGCAGGGAAACTCAGGAGTGCACAAAGGAGAAGAGTAAATGGCAGAAGCAAAATTAGTTTTCTGGTAAAGAGTAATGAAAGCAAGTAAAAGAAAAAGCCCTCTGCAGCAAAATTATCAGCCAAGTGCCTATTTCAAAATAAGAACATAATTCTGAGAAAGTCTGCAATTGATAATAGAAGAAAAACATTAAAATACCTTTAGAAGAGAGGTTTTAATGACTTGAGTGAGATCAGAACCAGACTGAGTCTACAGTCTTTTGAAAATGGAAATTCCCACATCTTTTCCTGATGCATAAGTTCTTCCACAGAGAGAAAACAGAATTTAAATTAGCTATTGCTGTTTAAAAAAAAATCTCAAGTCATCAGACACAGTCCTCTGAAATAGCTGTTGAGTGATCGCTCATTTTAGCTTGAGCAGATAGTAAGTTTAAACATAGGTCACTGATGATGATTTTAATACCACAGATATTCAATTGATAATTATAAACTAGATTACTTGCAATTTGTGTAGCACTATAACATATAATGAACATAATACTATATGAATTGATATTATCAACATACAATTTACATTAATCTACCGTATTATAAACACATGAAACCATGAAATACTCTGTCTTTCTAATACTGTTTTGATTTCGAATGCCTTTAGCTTTAAGCTTTTTCATTTTCCTATCTTTAAGAACAGAAAAAAGGAGGCAACAAAGAAGATCATAATGTTGCATGCATTAAAATAAGGTTTTAATAATATAAGTACAACTTTGGGGTATATTTTACTTACATATATAAAGTTGAAAATTCATCAATAACTGAAGTGACATGACTTAATTTCGGAACACTAACTAGCCTGATGTAATGTCTCCTTAAATGGTCTAGGGCAAATGTATATTTTGACTTATTTTATCTTTGCATAGGGATAGACATATTGAATGTATAACTGTTCTCAGAAATACTAACACTTATGAGAGTACAGGGCATTTATGAATATTTATAATCCTGAATTGTGAAGAGTTGAAGTTGTATTAATTTGCATTACCACTGATAGCTTTAGATTTACCTATTAGAGTTCTTATAAATCTCATTAATAGAGGTCCCCTTAGCAATGCGCTTTTACTATTTCTGCAGCTTTAGCAACAGAAAAAATTAAGGTGTTTTGAGACAATTTTCAGCTGCTATCCCTGCATCTAGGATGGCATATTTATTGTAGCATTGTCATTTTTGTCTGTATTAATTGTTACTACCCTCAGAAGATAATTTCTACATATATAGAATACTTAATACTGAAGAAAGAATTTATTTACTGGTCCTTGTTAAGATAAGAAAAATATTTGCCATGTTGGAACGCATTCTTACTTAAAGACCATCAGACATCTTTTGTGTTGAATCAGATAAACATGAATATCAAGTCTATGGTCAGTTTTGTTTCTGGTAACTCCAAAATATATAAGAAATTTAGAGTATAATATTTTGTCACTAAAATTTATTTGGTCTACTGGTCTACTGAAACAACCACCTCAGCACGAGGTGGCAGCTGGGTTCTGTGTTTGGAAAAAAGAGCTCACTGATCACCTCCCTGCTGGTAAGGTAGCTGCTCCCAAAAGGAACTGTGCAAGCATCCATCCCATGTCTGTCAGACCCACCCATTTTCCTGAATTAGATGCAATGATAGACCCACAACAACATCTCTCTCCTCTTCTAATGGTTTCCTCACAAGAGAAAATATGACAGGTCAGTTCACAAGAAGCCAAGGTGAAGATGAAGACAATTACAACATTCACCAAGACTATGAAATTATTTCTTTTTAAACAACAGATAAAGAATTCTGGGACTGCAGCTTTTAAAAACATCTAGATAAACTTCCTCAAATTCACCACAGTAAAATTAATATATCTTTCCTAAGCTTGGTTGCAAATAAGAGACATCGCCCTAAGCAGCTTACAATAATATCAAACAAAATCAGGTTATGGCAAGACACCTTGGTTTCATCATATATTTACCTGCATCTTACAGTTGCAATTTATACCAGAACCAAAGCCATATTTCCAAGGGCTATAGATTTTTACATCAAAGGCATGATTCTTGGCAGAAACAACTACCCATTTAGAGGAATCGTGTTACAAATGCAGAAATACCAGTTAGTTATGTTCAGAGAAAGAAAGTAGGTTAATGACAGTAAAAGCTGCCAATAGCTTGACAAACACCTTGCTCTTCCAAGCAAATCACACCATTTTTAACTATTCAAATAGTCCTTGAAAGGTTTTCTTTAGGCCCTGATGAGCCATTGAGAAATTCATTGACTGATTTTAATGCGAGATTCATGTAACACATGTACACACACAGAATCACAGAGTGTTTGAGGTTGGAAGGGTCCTCTGGAGGTCATCTGGTCCAAACCCCAAGCTCAAGCAGGGTCAGCTAGAATCAGTGGCCCGGGATCACATCCAGGCAGCTCTTGAACATTTCCAAGGATGGTGAATTCGCCACCTCCCTGGACAACGGGTTTCAGCACGCAGTCACTCTCACAGGGAAAATGTTTCCTGATACTTAGAAGAAATCTCCTGTGTTTCAGTGTGTGCTGATCACCTCTGGTCCTGTCACTGGACACCACTAGAAAAAGCCTGTCTCTGTTGTCTTTGCAACCTCCCTTTAGGTGTGTATATACATTGATGACCTCGCCCCTGAGCCACCTCTTCTCCAGAACGAACAGTTTCAGCTCCCTCGGCCTTCCCTCATAGGAAAGCTCTTACAGTACCTTAATGACCTTCCTGATCCTTCCTTAGGCTTTATTCAGCATGTCCATGTCTCTCTTGAGCTGGAGTCCAGAACTGGATACAGTTCAGTCCAGGTCTAGCCTCACCAGGTCTGAGCAGAGAGGAAGTGTCATCTCTTTTGACCTGCTGTCAATGTTTTTTTTTAATGCAGCCCAGAATACCACTAGCCTTCTTTCCTGTAAGTAAACATTGTTGGCTCACGTTCCACTTGGTGTCCACCAGAACTCCCAATCCTTTTTCTGCAAAGCTGTTTTCCAGCTGGAGAAACTCACTGTATTCATAATAATGAAAATATTTTTTTTTTAAAAAGGAAATTACTGTAGAAGCCAATAGCTATTACCTATAATCATTAATTCTGTATTCATATACAACAAGATCTAACAGCTATATTCATGTTTATGAATTTAAGGGAACATAAATATGTGTCTAAAATAAAATCTGGCTCTGCTAATTCTAAGCACATATTTGTTTCAGAAAAAGTCTATGTCCAGAAACAATGAAAACTTGTCCCTGTGATGAAATAGATCAATTTTAAAATTGTGGTATCATTTTGTAGCTATCTTCTTGCCTTGGGGATCTTCACTCCTGGAGTCTAATCCAGATATCCAGGTGGATGGGTTCACAGGTGTCTGAAATCTGAATCATCTCTTCCTGACAGAAGGAAATGCTATGAGGAGAAGTGATCACTGAACAAGCAAAGATAAGGACTTGAGACATGAGCGTTTCTCATGCCCACATGCCAACAAGTAGAAAGTTACATGTAGAGGAGTTCAGAAACCTGTTGGGTTGGATGGGAGGATGCCCATATTTTTGAATATGTCAGCAGACAACTGCAGAGGCAGATCACATGGCCTAGCAGAGACACACATTGAGGGCATGATTCTGTACAAATTACGTGATATCATGTCCAAACTCATCAGTCCTGCTACAGAGCAGGTTTAATTAGTGTAGTGGCACTCTGCTGGGGGTCTGCAGTGCTTTTGGATGCAGTCCTAGTTCAATCATGTTATCTAGGGTGTGACTGGACCAGGCTCCACCATGAAACACAGACATGTTCCAAACATCTACAGATGCTTTGTAACACAGGCCAGTGGGTATTATGTCAGGTATGATCAGTAGCTCAACCTAGAGATGAAAGCTGAGTGATATCTCTAAATCAGCAACGAAAGCCAATGTTTTGGAATAACCAGAAAAAGACTACAGTAAGACAGGATGATAATACCAACAGTGCTCAAGAATTCCTCTTATAATTTACCATTCTTGTGCCACTGTTACGGTGGTAGCAATACAGAAATGTGACAGTACAGTGAAAAATTATGAAGTGTCCAACAATGAAAGGTGCTATTGATCAGACTCCATTGATAAAGACATAAATTGTAGTGAAGTAGCTAATCTGTTGTTGCCAGCCACTCCTTTGATTACCTGGGTGATCAGGGTGTTGGAACTGAAAGCAAGAGAAAAATCACAATGGATTTGTACTTGATTTTCTGTTTAGAGGCTCCCATAAAATTGTCCATGCCAACAGACAAAACAGTTCTTAACAAATTATCCCTAAATTCAGAATAAACCACGGTATGCAATTCTCCTCCTACTTTCCACAGGCATCTGGGGATGCAATCATGTGGTTTTCTCTTCTCTGCCTTTTTATTTCTTCTTTATTCTTTCTCCTTTTGCCTTTGTCTTTTCTTCCTTGGTATTTTTCGCAGCAGCTTCGGAAAAGTGAAGTTGAAAAAGTGAGCCTTAGACACTGTTCTGAAGGCAGTGAGATTTGTGGTCTTTCTTATTTCCTCTGATAATGAGATCCAAACCACTTGCCTTGGTGCCAAGGAAGCCCTATCTCCAGTTCCCACAAGCTTCACCCTTGAGGCTGACAAGCTCATCCTTTCTGAAGGAACATGGTTGCCAAATGATGTCAGCAATATAGAGAGAGAGGTCCTCTCAGGGAAACTTTTACTCATGTTCATCAGTTGTCTGGAAGATTAATAATGGGACCTTGAGTTTGATCCAATATATTTATGATTTCATAATAACTTTATTAAATACATTAGTTCCTTAATTTTGCACGTTCTTTCAGCTAAAATGTGAAAATGCGGTTATAGAACTGAGAAAGAAACCTAGTGACTGCCGCTAAAAATGTTTAACTCATTGGAGCTTTATAATTTAGTTTCTACCTTCTTTTCAGACAGGGACCACTTGTTCAACAGTTTTTAGTTAAGTAATTATTTTTCTATGAATAGGAAAAAGCTAGATTTATTTTTTTTCCTCCTATTTCAAATCTGAGGGAACTGACAGGCAAATCTTTCCATAGGAACTGGATTTATATAGTACTCTGCTCCAGCTGTTTGTCCTGCTACTCTGCTGGAGTTACCAGAATGAGATATGAGCCAAACTCTCAGCAGCTATAGCTTACAACTCAGCATACCAAGCTGGACTGTAGCTGAAGGTGGTTTAAACTACCACACCAGATTCCAAGAAGCACCAGCTGAGGCATTGGGCACAGATTCGCTCCTGCTGCCAATCTCCTGAGTCAGACATGGTGAGGCACAGAAAACTCACTGCATATAAACCCAGGACTCTTCACATGAATGTTGAAAGAAGGTTAACTTCTAGCTCAGAGATGGCTGATCATTCCTACATAGATTGTATTCTTTCTCTAAAAGATAGGACATCTTGTGGACCAACTACATAAAACGTCCTAGCCTCCAACAACTTTTCATTATTTAAAATATTGATAGCAATATGAGAAGCATTCTTATCTCAGTTGATCACATAAAGTCCAGATTCTGAGTTATCAGTTGCTTATGACAAGCAGGCCCTCGTCTGATATTTACACCAGTGCACTTTGGTGAGTATCTGTAATTTCAATGTCCTGTTTCATTTTATCTGCTCTAATAAATGTGCATGATGTATAGATGGTATTTTATAATACTGATTGATGGTGTTAGCTCTATTGATGGCAACTCTTACAAGACTGGTCAGTAAAGTGACTCATTGTTCAACTTCTGCTACAATTTTTCATCTGTGTCACTGACATGGAAACTAAAAACTGTTGTTCTATCACTTTCTTGTAAAATAAAAAAAGTAATTCCACTTGGGGAGATGCATTTTCAACTTATGCTTTGCTTATTTATTGTATCAGTCTACTACACACCCTTTTCTTCCTATTGTTTGGGCCCACAATAGAACTGCTCAACCGCTTTTCCATGTGTTCTTCTTTTACCTGAACTCCTAAAACATCATTTCAAAATAATGGATACAAACATTTGAAAATTCCTTCCATGTTTCCATTTGAAAACATATCTTTTCCAATCCACAGTGGAAAGGCTCCTCTGCCTTCATAGACAGCTGTACACAGCCCAGTAGCAAGGGACAGTAACAAGGAACCATAACCTGGAAGGGAGAAACAGTAATGTGTAAGATCACTGAATTGCCTTATTGCCAGCCTGGCAAGAAGAAGGAAGCTCTCCAGGACAATGCTGAAGAACAAAACCTGTGAGATACAATGGGGTTTGCTGACTCGCTTGCTAGTACCAGTTCCTTAATGATTTCTTTAATTTGGCCTTTTCCTGTTCCTTTCTGTGGTGCTGTCGGCATTGCTGTTCCTCGCCCATTTGTCAGCTTTGATGTTTTTAGGGTGTGCAAAGCCAGTGTGTCAGCAGTGCCAAAAGCACAGTAATAATAAATTCCATCTGATTATAATTCAACAAGAGCTTGTACCAGCTTGACTGTCCTTTACCTTAAGGCTACCTGACAATACCATAAGGCCAAATTCAGAAATAACATGTAGAGGAGCTTTAGTTCAAAGGCTTTGAGGCTGGGCTGATTAACCTTCCTGGAATGTCAGGGCAGACTCCTGTTCCACAGCCCAAGCAGGGACAAGCTCAAGTAGAACAGATGACCATGTTCTCACTCCACTCCTTCAAAAACACTCTGGGGATGTGAGTTGGGGGAGGAAAAGAGGACCGATGAGAGCCTGTGGATGAGAAGAGAGTGTGTGATACTAGGCTGGAAGGACAGCAGAGCCTTGTGAATGTACACCACATTAGCTTTACCAGCCTCATGATATATAGCAACATGAATGCTCTCAGTTCCGTATTACTCTTCTTTAAGATTTGTCTGCAGTGGAAGACCTCAGTTTAAGGTTGGCAAACATTAGTGAGAGTTAAAGACAGAGAAAATCCTAGGAAAGTTGCTTTCCTGAAAACCCCAAGAGCAGGAATCCAGAGCCCAGATGGATTCTGGGGCTGAACTGTGGATTATTTTGCCTTCCCATTAAAGTGCTGTAGGTATTTAGCTACATAGATAATTTCTGAGTTGACTCAACCATCTTTTTACTTGGTTGTTATTGCTGCTGTTGTTTTATAAAATAGATCATTTTCTTATAACTTCTCCTACTTTTTCAGGTCGGTCATAAAAAAATTGCTCACACATAACCCCTGAACTTGAATTTATAGTATCTGGCCTTCAGCCACTCTGTTATGGATTGATGGCTGTGCCGCTTATGTCCAATACACCCCACAGAAACATCTAATGGACTTTGCAAATCGTTTAATGAAAGGAAAAGGAAGGACTCCCTGCCAGTTTCATGCAGATCAATATAACAATGTAGGAAGCATTGATGGAAAATGGACAGATTAGTATAATATTTTATAAGACTGAAACTGAGATTTAGTTTCTATAAAAGAAAAAACGCATATCAACAGATTTTAGACTTCCACACTGAAGAAGAGAAATATTGACAGTGGTAGAAACCTGGCAAGAGGAAGATGACACCAGAGCCCTCAGGCAAATCCCTCATGCAATGCACCTGGCTACAGCCCAAAGATAATACCAAGTGTTTATTCAGGAATGGTGCACCAGCAAGAGAAACAAGAGACATGTCAGAATGGAAGTGTCTTGGAAAAAACTGATGTTCATCCAAAGATTGAGGAAAAGCCAGGACAAGGGGACAGAGTGGACCTGAGGAGGCACCCACTAAATAGGGTGCTGCCACAGAGAGTGAAGAAGCTCTCAGTCTTCATGGTGAGGACACATTGGGCATAGGACAGCTACCTTGTAAACTGAGGAGCTTAGGTTTCCCACAGTAAATCCTGGTGATAATGAAATTAAAAAAAAAAAAAAAAGGAAAGGGAGAAGCCATTGCTACAGAACACTCACGGCACTGAACTGCCACTTCTAAATAAACTTCTAAGGAGGATAAAGCATGCATTGGTCTGCCCCACTCTACCAGCATCATTTCATAGGGCAATTCTCCCTTATCCTCTGTGAAGTATAAGAGAGTCTGCTTTTTCGTGCTTTTCTCCCTAAATTGCACACAGAATAGACTCCCCACCACCTACAGTTTATAAAAATTGTAATATTGTTCCGCTGAAAAGGCTGTGGCTCTGCAGAATATTGAAATTGTGACAGATGTGTTAGGTTTAAACACAAGTGAGTTAAATAGTTACATGATTCAACAAAGATTACACAGAAAAAGAGAAGGCAGGAAAAAGGATGAAATATGAAGTTGTTTTTATGAGTGAGAAAACTGTGGAGTACACAGTGATCTATCAATTCCCTTGCCCCTGTGGACCACAGAGGAACAGGCCCTTTTCCAGAAGAGACAGCCCAAAAAGTAGCATCAGATGGGAGAAGAACAAAATGGAACAGGTTGGATTAGATGGTCTCCAGAAGTCCCTTCCAATCCTAAATATTCTCTGGTTCTGTGAAAATAGAATTGAATATAAATGCATTGAGCAACCATGACAGGATAGCTGGTGAATTCTACTGCACTCCTCAAAACCTTTCAAATACTGTTACTCTTGAAAACTAAGCATTGGTATGCCCTGAGTATCCAAATTCACAAAGAGATACTGTCAGCATCATCCTTCTCCCCTCCCCAAATCATAAGATGTTGCAAGCATAGGACAGGCTGAAGTGACTGAACCTATATGGCACAAAAACCTACCACGCAATGGCTAGTAAAATCTTCCCTACCAATCTCAAAAGGGGGCTGTGGAGGAGTTAGCTATTAAATTGAACTTTGCGATCAAAGTACACAGGAGGACTGTTTGGAAGAAAATTTAATTTTGTAAGTTGCTGTCTTGTAGCAATAATCAAAATGACAGCACTGCTGAGAGTTACTCATTTCCTGCAGACTACCTAATTTGTGATTGTGGTAGCAATACATTTCTAGAACCGCAGTGAAGCATTAGCTAGGAGTTATTTCCCCCTTATTTATTATTTCCCCTATTTCCTCTGCTTTTCTCAAAGCAGAGAAGTAGGGACTTCAAGCCCTGCCTTTTCAGTTTCTAAACACGCATCTTCATTCAGAAACGAAAATTGGACCCCTCTACCCTATGCAATCACATTTCCACGATTCAAGATGGGTGTTTGTGCTCGCTTTATCCCGTTGATTAATGGCATTCACATTTAAATGGTCGCAACCAGCCTTTGAAGTCATTAACACCCCATTAAGATGAATGGGGTAACTTCACACCTTTTGCTTCATTCTCCTGACTGTGGAACCAACAAAACCGCAGCATATTGATTTACAGAGCAAAGACTACTTTCATAGTCAGTGGAGGAAAAAATACAGAGATTTAAATACAGAACTATGCTTCAATATTTGTTGAATAAGTCTGGATAATCAACTATCCTGAAATTTCAACACCTGGAGAGATATTGTCACCTCAGTAATGGGGTAATGACATTTAAATCACTAATGACTCTAGCACAGTTTGCACCATGATGCAAATAATTGTCAGCATGAAGTTTCCATTTAACATCTTCTAAGAGAAAATAAATAAGCATTTGAAGCATCTAACTTCTCTGTAGAGAAAATATCTCCCCTGGTTTAAGTATCTGCTGACTCTGATATTTATTCTTATACATAAAACAATAATGTAATCCCTATTCTATCTCTCTATTCAGAATGCAGCACTGATACATGAAAACTAGTTAGAATTAAGTGTGTGTGTGGAGGAGAGTGGAGAGTGTTCTTCACAATGAGTAATTGTAAATAAAACCATATTGTGTCTACAGTAATGTGCATTTTCCTGGCTCAGCTACATTAGTCTTACTCAGCAGAAATGTAATTTACATGGGTTTTTGGAACAGTCTTTCTACACTAGGATAATTCTGGGTTTTCTGCAGTAACAAGACACCTAAGCTATATACTAGACAAAAGTCAATATTCTTTGACCTGGTAAGTTTTGGAAGCTCTCCCATGATCACATTTAAACCAGAGTGAACAGAAAAAGCAAATAAGGAACAGAACAGGAAAAAGCACACCACTCAAATTCTGGCTTTGACCCCTCCATGGTTCATGAATTTCCTCACAGGAAAAGGTGCTTCATCATTATTATAGAAGCTGAAAAATAATTTTCATTAATTTCTACAACACTTACCTTTTTTGCCTCTAGAAACTAGGAGGCCAATATCCTACATCTCCACGAGAAGCTACCAGGTGGTTTATAACAGATCACAGAGATCAATGATTTTTCAGTGCACTGCTCCAGGTTTGAATCAGGTAGTGAATTGAGACTGCTGATATAGGGAAGAACTGTTCAGATTGAGTTATGGCAACAGATTAATAAGGCATTTAATTAATCTGCTTAACATTACTGAGGGACAGTTAGGCATTGTTATTGATATTCTGGAGAGACACAAAGAGCAGCACATAGGCAATGATTTGCCCAGGGCACCCAGCAAGTCAGTGGTGAAGCTGTAATCAGGACTTGGAAACTTCTATCTCCCTGCTGCCAAGACTAAACAGCCTAATGAACAGCACTCTGCACTGGTTTGCTTTTATAAGGTTGTTCCCTGCTCCAGATACCTTGTGCTGAGGTTTTCTCTCTGCTACAGTAGAGGAAAAAACAAATTAGTTTTATCATTGAGTTTTTTAATGCAATGGGCAAGCTGGTTGCAAGAAATCTTAATTTTCCTTTCGGTAAGAAGAACTTGACCTGTTACACAGTGCCAAAAGCAGAAAAGTGGCTCTAATTTCCTCAGCAGTGGTCTGGTAACCTTGCTTAGTGAAATATGTGACTTTCAGACTTGTTAATCCACTTGGGAATTGGAAATTGGATTATTCCCTAGCAAACCAGAGGATTCCTTATATTGTCCCTTAAGTACCGCCTTCATATTTTGTTCCAAAACAGTAAATAAATCTTCATTACTGAGTGTTACTCTAAAACAATCATAATGAAAATCATTCTGGTAATACTCTAAAAATGTTAGTCAGAAAAAGCAATCTGGTTAAATTTAGCTAGTTTTGAGTTTGCTACTCTTGGATTCAGTATGCTCTGGATGGAATTAGCTTTGTGTGACTCAGGTATTTTTCAATTATTTGAGTTTGTTGGATTTTTTTCATTGCTATCAGACACACATCCCACCAGAAATACATTTCAGAAGCGCAAAGATTTAAACATCATTACTTACCCTTCACATTAGATTTAAATAGGGGCAGTATGAATCCAAAAGCTCCTATTTCCTGACTGTTCTTAAACCCTTTTTTCCCCCCGTGAAACACGAAGAGAATCAATATTTCACAGCAAGCCTATATATAACTGAAAAAAGGCTACAAGCTACGTGAAGTACAGCTACATTTGGGCTAGAATTTTGACATTATTTGAATAGAGAAATGTGGAGCATTTCGTCTTGATTATAAAACCCTAAGGAATGCCCTGGGTGTTTCACCACATGCTAAGAGAGATGATGGGAGAAAACTGGCAGAAGTTATCTCTTCCCACCCAGTTTAACTGATTTAGACAGAGCAATTTTGTTGGAAGAGTCTGCTGGCAATCAATATGTCTCAGCTTGCTCCTATATGCCTTGCTGAGACAAAGCGAGCTGTTGGAAAAAAATCAAGACATGAAACTTTTTCTACTCTAGTTTAAAGCTTATGAAAGCAAATGATCTCCAAGGCGCTAATCCCTTCACCTTGGTAAACATGCAACGAATCTAAATGTAAGAAAAACAGGAGGACTCCTTCCTACTCTTCTTCCTTCTGCAACAGCACTGCCAGGCTGCACAGTGGTATCTCCCTTGCCAGTCCACTGCAGCCACCAAAAAAGCTCAAATTTGTAAAACAAAAAATAAAAATCTGAGGATAAAAAAGACAAAAGAAGAATGCGTTTCCTGCCCGTTTCTCAACATGCATTATCAAGCAGGAAACCAGATTTTGCCCTACATGAGCAAGTACAAGTTAACAAATGTGAACATTTTCTGTGAACATCTTTTTTGCTGCTTGTGATAGGCACCCATTCTCCTGATCTTCCTGTCTTCCTTGGCACTAATTCTGTAAGTAAGTAAAAGAGCCTGGCTTTGAAAAACAAACAATTTGAGAAGTTACTTGTTCCTAAATAATTATTTAACAGAGTTAATTTATTGATCAAATATTTTTGAACATGATGTAAACAAATCTGGCTTACTGAGCTGAGAAGGCAATAAACACAATCAGGATTTTTAGTGGAGGTATTTGCTTACTTAATAATACTAATGGATTATCAGTAATTTAATCTGGCAGCCCAGATAAAAGTATACCCTTCTGGAAATTTAGCATCAGGTCAAAGAAGAAAACTTCCCTTAAGGAACAAAGATTGTGCCTAAAATAGAATTTTGTGTATATCCTCCTAAGCTTAAAGTGAAACAAAAGAGTAGCAAAATTCCCAAAACCTCTGGTCAAATATATTATACTTGGATTTTAATCAATAACACTGCATGTTTCTTCACTGAAGCTGTATCAGTTAGCAAACTATTCCTGTCTGTTTAAGAAACACTCTTCTAAGAGCTGCCAGTCCACTGTGCCCTGGCTTTTCTTAAATCCATTGATTTCTTAGGAAAGATTATTAGGTATCAGCTGTTTTCTGGCTAAATTATATACACCAAGAAGACCAAATGCTCTGGCTTAAATCATTATGGGCTCACTGTGATTAGAGGAAACCGAATCATAGAATCATAGAATGGATTCAATTGGAAAGAACCTTAAAGATCATCCAATTTCAAACCCTGCTGTGGACAGGGACACCTTCCACTAGACCAGGGTGCTCAGAGCCCCATCCGGCCTGGCTTTGAACACTTCCAGGGATGGGGCATCCACAGCTTCTCTGGGCAACCTGTGCCAGTGCCTCACCACTCTCACAGCTGAAGATCAGTCCCAAAAATTCAGCACCACAGGAACATGAGATGAAATGGACAGTTAGATTAGCTTGAAAAGAAATGACTGTCCAATATTTTACTTGATAGCTGATCAATCGCATTTTTCTTCTTTGTACTGGTTAGTGATAGAACATTGGCTCTCACAGCTCAAGATAAAGTTCTCCATGCTCTAGCATTTTCCTTGAAAAAACAAACAAAACAAAAAAAACCCAAAACAAACAAAACAAAATACAGATATCTGAGGGAGAAAGAAGAGTTCCAAACCTGCTAGAACTATATTTATCTGCTTTGTACTAAGCCAGAAGGATGGTTACATTGATTCAACAGACCAAATTCAGCAAAATCTGCATAATGTGTGGTAAGAGGCACTGCTGTGTACCAGACATATCCTGGTGAAAAGCTTTTCTCCTAATGTTCTGCCAACAGGGAGCCTGCAAGGGAGCAGTAGGAGTTTTTGTTTTTCTGTCATAAGGCTCTGGTTAAGAGCAGTTTTAGATGCTCTTTCATGCTTCCCTTGGACCAGTCTATATCCACTATAAGGATTTCATTACCTGACTGCCCACAGAGCTATGGCATGTAATATAAATAAATAAGAGCAAACAAATGGAGCATTGGATAACACACACACTCAGGGTTACTGGCTAGGTCACATCTTCAGTTCCTGCATATCTCACCTCTCACCTAGGCCACAGTTAGATTTGCCTGCCCAACAATTCTCCCTCAGTGACATTCCCATGACTAGCTGTTTACTTCAGAGTTGCAGTCAAAAAGCATAGCCTGCTTTTCAAGAAACACGTGTGAATTTTCCTCTTTAGATATTTAATGAGTTAAAATTGGCTGGTGCAAAAAGTCCGTAGGAAGTTCTCTGTCTCATCTGAACTCCTTAACGTGTAGTAAAGCCAGGAATGACATTCTTAATTCATTTGCTTTGCATATTTGTGTAGCTGGCACAGGGCAGCATACAGTAGGGAAAACTTCTATAGGGAGGAGATCAGCCATGTGATTGCAGGACACAGTCACTAGTACTCTACCCAGAAGTAATATTTCAAGAGCCTGAGTGAACAAGGCCCATAGCACAATCCCAGACTCCATAACCTGCTTATAATTTCTTCTTCTGTGAGCCTTAATGCAGCACAGTCATGCAAAGCCTGTTGCTCTTTCACCTACATTAAAAGCAAGGTAGCTATAGTTAAGACTACTTTGTGGGCAAAATGATAAAAACAAGCCACTGGTAGCTTTTATAACTAGTCACTCTATTTCAATGTGTACTTGAAAATATTTTCCTTGCTATATGGGGGCATGAAACCACAACAAAGCTGCTCCACATTTGCTTGTAAAGCACATATACACACAAAGAGCCTGAGACTCCCTCCGTGTAGCCAGAGATCTTGGAACGGTGCTTAATGCAAGCTGCATGCTGAAATACCAAAACATGCTTGGACTAGATGAGAGAGGCAATTAGGAGTTTCCTCACTTTGTTGCTTCATCAAGCACTTTAAAGGAATTTAGCATCCCCTTTTTTTATTTTTTTTTTCATTTCCCCACAGAATGGAAGTATGAAATGCACTCGCTTAAAAAGTGCTGACTAATTCCAGAAGCCATTCACAAAAAGTTATCTAATTACCTGGTTTTGAGAAAAATAAAGATAAAGAATCTGTTCTGGAAAATTTGTCTCAAAATAATTGATAGGAAAATATTCTATGACATTACTATTATAATAGTGTTGCAGTAGACAGAGAGAACTCCACCCATGATCTTACTTCAGGGCATGGCACTAACACATAATTCTTTCAGTGTAACAATATAACAGTGTCTACTTGTAATGGTTAACCAAATGGTTTTATTTATCTCTTTGTATATGAGAAAGAAAAAAAGGGAAAAAATATTAAAAGAACTGCATGAAAGTGCATGTTTCTTTTATGTTGAAGATATAACTAGATACATCTGCATTTAATCAAATTTTCATCTATCATAGTACAAAATCTTGGAGCTTTCACACAAAATACAGAGATGTGGCCCATTGATCCCAGTATTCTGCCTTTAGTAGTGGTCAACATCAGAAGTTTCAGATGCACGCAGCTGTTAGAATACCACCACCCATGGCAGTGTATCTACTTCATCTTGTCCCAGCAATCAAGTTTTTATTCTAGCTTTGTTACCCAGGGACAAAACGTTAATATTAAAGTTCCTGGGTTTTGAATTGTGTTTTATATACAAATCAGTTTAACTTTTTAATCCCAAATTGTCTCTGATTTCTAGGTGTCAACAATTATCCCATGCTAATGAAAGCTTAGTGCAATATGGGAAAAAAAGTGTTTCTTTTTCTGTGTTGAATTTGTCATCTTTGGGGGACATTGACCAGCACCTTGGTCTTGTAATTTTTTCAGGCCTTTTCGGGCCCCTTGGCTATTTCTCCTCTCATTTTGCTCAAAGATTTCTAAGACTATATCAAATAACAGACTTAGCAGCATGGTTAATGTTCAGGAGCCTACTGNAATTTCTTCTTCTGTGAGCCTTAATGCAGCACAGTCATGCAAAGCCTGTTGCTCTTTCACCTACATTAAAAGCAAGGTAGCTATAGTTAAGACTACTTTGTGGGCAAAATGATAAAAACAAGCCACTGGTAGCTTTTATAACTAGTCACTCTATTTCAATGTGTACTTGAAAATATTTTCCTTGCTATATGGGGGCATGAAACCACAACAAAGCTGCTCCACATTTGCTTGTAAAGCACATATACACACAAAGAGCCTGAGACTCCCTCCGTGTAGCCAGAGATCTTGGAACGGTGCTTAATGCAAGCTGCATGCTGAAATACCAAAACATGCTTGGACTAGATGAGAGAGGCAATTAGGAGTTTCCTCACTTTGTTGCTTCATCAAGCACTTTAAAGGAATTTAGCATCCCCTTTTTTTATTTTTTTTTTCATTTCCCCACAGAATGGAAGTATGAAATGCACTCGCTTAAAAAGTGCTGACTAATTCCAGAAGCCATTCACAAAAAGTTATCTAATTACCTGGTTTTGAGAAAAATAAAGATAAAGAATCTGTTCTGGAAAATTTGTCTCAAAATAATTGATAGGAAAATATTCTATGACATTACTATTATAATAGTGTTGCAGTAGACAGAGAGAACTCCACCCATGATCTTACTTCAGGGCATGGCACTAACACATAATTCTTTCAGTGTAACAATATAACAGTGTCTACTTGTAATGGTTAACCAAATGGTTTTATTTATCTCTTTGTATATGAGAAAGAAAAAAAGGGAAAAAATATTAAAAGAACTGCATGAAAGTGCATGTTTCTTTTATGTTGAAGATATAACTAGATACATCTGCATTTAATCAAATTTTCATCTATCATAGTACAAAATCTTGGAGCTTTCACACAAAATACAGAGATGTGGCCCATTGATCCCAGTATTCTGCCTTTAGTAGTGGTCAACATCAGAAGTTTCAGATGCACGCAGCTGTTAGAATACCACCACCCATGGCAGTGTATCTACTTCATCTTGTCCCAGCAATCAAGTTTTTATTCTAGCTTTGTTACCCAGGGACAAAACGTTAATATTAAAGTTCCTGGGTTTTGAATTGTGTTTTATATACAAATCAGTTTAACTTTTTAATCCCAAATTGTCTCTGATTTCTAGGTGTCAACAATTATCCCATGCTAATGAAAGCTTAGTGCAATATGGGAAAAAAAGTGTTTCTTTTTCTGTGTTGAATTTGTCATCTTTGGGGGACATTGACCAGCACCTTGGTCTTGTAATTTTTTCAGGCCTTTTCGGGCCCCTTGGCTATTTCTCCTCTCATTTTGCTCAAAGATTTCTAAGACTATATCAAATAACAGACTTAGCAGCATGGTTAATGTTCAGGAGCCTACTGAACTACAGAAATGAGAAACAGGAGTAATTTGTTACTTGATGCATCAGAAGCAGTTGAAAGACAGCACAATTAAGATGACACAAAACAGTGAAGGATGAAACAAAGCAAAAGTGAAGTTGTTTAGGCAGCATATTGCCAGGAAAAGGGAGATAACACCATCAAAGCGTGAGCTCTTGCTTGCTTTCCTTGTGCTGACAGAGGAGGTGGGCATGAGAAGAAATGGAAGACTTGTTCCTCAGCCTCTACTGCTACAACTCTTCTTGAGTCAGCAAGCAAGGCTCCATCTATTACTGGAAGGGTAAATTCATAACAGACAAAGTCAGATGGTTTTCCACCAGTGCACCCCAAGACCATGTGTTTTTCTAGGAGAGACTGACCCTTATACATTGCACCTTTTCAGCTCTCAGTTCTGCCCATTTCCCAGCAACCCAAGGCTAAATTCTGCTAGTCAGCATTCCCATTTCAAGACTACATGTGAGAGTTGTAGAGTTGGATTATATACTGTGCTTTAAGTATTGTAGGGGGGTTTGTTTTGTCTTGGGTTNCCTTACAAAAATCATTTTAGGTACCAGAAACATGATTTATATAAAAAGAAATGTAATGGCTGGCCTAGAAGATGCATTATTTTTCTAATTTGCATTGAAAGCAACATATATTCTCTATAGTACCCAACACTCACTACAATTTGAGCTAGTGTTCATTAATGTTTCTAAATTACTGGGAAGACTGTAGAGAATCATCCATTTCCTTGTTTTCCAGCAGCCATGCCAAGATTATAAGTTGAAATAAGTACCTTAAAACTACAAAACATGCTGCAACCAGTGGAAATTTTTCAGAAATGCGACTTTAATTATCAGCTAAGAGATTGCAGTAGGGAGTCCGTGCCAAAAGGAAGCTTACATTTGAGTGCAACTGATGATGTGATGAAGGACAGCTAACAAATCACCTCTGAGGAACAATTTCTCTTCTACTGAAGCCAGTTATAGCAGAAGAAAGCATTTTGAGAATCCATTCGTTGATCAGTTCAGTTTTGTCTATGCAGCCAAAAACTAAGTTGACACGGTAGTTTTGAAATGCAAAAACTGCAGACCAATCTCTAAGGGTGGGGAACATCAGTTTCCTTTGGACCCTCTGTTCTAAGTTCTGGAAGTGCCAGGAATGATTTTAGGCATAACCACCTCACACAGAAGGGGTGTTTTCTGAATGGAAGAAACAACACAGCAGTTGGGAGGACAGGCTGCTAAAGGGCATTTGTCCATAAAAACACAGAAACAATACAATGTGCCCAAACCTGCCTTAAACAGAAAGCCCAAATCACAAGAACACTGTCTCAAACTACATTCTAGCCAAGATTCAGATGGGATTTCCCCCATGGTCTAATAAAAACACCCAGCTCAAATTCTGAATATAATGTGAGAGAAAAGGCACAGCTCCTAGAACATCTGTTCAGTGCTAGTTCCCCATGCCAGCTGGATGTTTCAGTTGCCAATCCAGACCACTAATCCAGCCTGCTGTGACTCCAGAGCTGTGGGTCCAGCATCAGGCCAGCATATCTGCCAGTTTATCCTGGGTGTCTTCCTCAGGCTGCACAACTCTTTGCCCATCATGAAAGGTTGTGTAAAATATCATTCACCCAGAGCAAGTGTCCTACACAGGCAATGCCTTCCACTGCGTGCCAGGGCTTGCATGTCCCTTCTGAGCATAGATCCATCCTGTGGCAGCATCCTTTCTGTCCAGCATGGAGGGGATACCTCTTCTCTCTCAGCGAGGCTATCTATCCAACCTCTGCTCATCTTCTCACCAGGAAGGGCACATGGGGAATAGGAGAAACCCTTCTTATGATGCCATATTTCAAAGTCTACAGAACAAATATTTAAAAAAAAAAAAAAACACAAAACCAAAACCAAACGAAAAACCAAACCAAACCAAAAAAAAACTAGTTCCCGTAATCATGTTTTGAATAAGGTATGTAGCTGCGTAAAAAATACTCACAATATCTTGATTTTTTTTTGATGCTGTAGATAGAGGTGGGGTGAGGTTTTCAAATGTATTGGTGTACTCAGCTCCCCTTGATACCACACAAATAAAAGCAACAGGATGCTACTGAAAATCCTACTGTCTGGCTGCATGTTTAGCTGCTAAGTACCTTTAAATTCTGAGTCTTAAGAACTAAGACTAAACACTTAGATCTGTTTAAATCTGCTACAAATTCCCATTGGCTTCCACAGTCCCAGAATTTCATCTTAAATCTGTATTCAAGCATCTAAATAGTCTGGTTTAGTAAGTATTAAAATTAAAAATCTCATATTTAGGTAAATACGAGTCCTGGTATATATTTCTAAATTTACCAGCAGATCCATGTTTTTATAAATCTTGCCTCTAATCGTACATGTGATCATTTTCATTGTATTAGTCAAATATAGACCCAAAGAAACCCAAATATAGACCACATTTTGAACATTAAAAAAGGGTGAAATGTCATGTGTTGTACTTCTGGATATGCCTTTTTCTTTTTTTTTTTTTTTTTTCAGGATAACATATGATACAGATTAATATGTGCTGCAGCAAGACTGTATCTGCAGAGCCTTTTAAATGTTCATTTTAGAGTTGCAAATTTGATCTGACTACAGTGTAGGGTGTAAAGGCGAGAAAAATTACATGTCTGAATGTGCAAAGATTAGAAACTTATCACTGGAATAGCCCCAGTGTTACAGGACAGATTTGAAAACATTTTGGTAATATTGTACCTAGACCTGAGGCAGCACAGGGTGAGCTGGTTTTGTAGCTTACATAACTTCTTTACTAAGATAGTAAAAAATTCTCATAATAAATAAAAAAAACCCAAAACACAACCAACCAACCAGAAAAAAAAAAAAACCAAAGCAACAGAGGAACACTTGAAAGAGGCTGTTTTAGTAAATGGATATTGACATTCGGAAATGAATGTGTTTTTTTAATAATTGACTTTAAAAATTGCTCTTTGTTTGAGATCTCTGTTGCCATTTCTGTCTGGATCAATTTTTACAGATGAAATAATTCCTGAATCACAGAGCTCATAACAAGACCAGTGACAGATCCTAAACAGTAGCCCTCTAATCAGGTTCTACTACAAAGGAAAGTATAAAGTCCGAGGGTTACTGCATTTTCCTTTGTTTACTTACAGTCCTATACAAATCCAAACTACTAAAGATAAATTCGTTACTGCTGCTTTCCTCCTGCAGAGCATTAATAGGTTTTAGAAATGAAATTCTTTTATTAATTTGACTAAGTCAAAGGAAAATCCAGGGTTTCCATGAATAATTCAGATTAACATCATATCTTCAAAGGTCATATGTAAAACATTATTATACGTCAAAAGTTCCTCACAGTCTAACATACATTTAATATCCAATAGTGTTGATTTATAGTTTTATAAGGGCAAATAATAAATATAATAAATTACCCTTATATTTTCTGATCTCAGTCACTATAAAATAACTGCTGTAGTTTTACATTTTCAGTGTGAAATATTAAATACATAAATCAAAACAAGATTATTTTTCATCTGAAGCTAGCTGGAAACTGGTTTCTGAAACTGACAAATTCATTTTAGCTAAAATGAATGTTTTAGGAAAAAGATCTTTACGGAGTCCATAGCAGCTTTAAAAGAAACAAGAATTTTGCATTCTAATATCCTGCTTTAGTTGGCTTCCCTCTGACAGGTGCTGAATCTTGTAAATGCAATGGCTAGAAGCAGCTCCAAGTTTCTCAAAGGCATTGTCCTGTTCTCCTTGCCAGTATTCTCCTCACTGTTTGCCTGCTCAAAGATCATTCTCTTCATGGTGCACAGACACATTGCTGCTAGGCTGACCTTCTTAGCTGAAATTTTTGCTAGGAGATATTCTTATGTACAAATATATATCTGTATGTGTGTATGCAACTATGTAACCATCCCTAAAAATTGTTCACCAAGAAAAACGTTAGGAAGTAATAAAAACTATTCTGATGTGTATAGGCAGATTCAGCTGTTTTTATACATTTGTTGTCTCAACAGAAGCTTCACTGAGAGCTAGAAATACTGTTTTGCAACCTTGATTAAAAAAAGTAAATCTAATTATAAGGAATCGTTATAACATTTAAATACCTTTCAGCTCTTAGTGCATTTAAAAGTTCACCGCAAGAAGCTTTCAAAAGGAGTGACGATACCAGAATACTAAAGAATTTCAGGGTGCCTGTGTGAGTAGGAAGGGAAGCAAAACAGAGTCTACCCCAGACTAGACATTGAATGGTTCCAGAAATCAGAACCACACCATCAACCAGACACTCATACCAGGGACTTTCTTGAAACCTGGGACAGATCAAATTTTAGAAGCCTTTTTTTTGTGTGGAACTCTGTTTGCAGTCTACACACATTAGTTTTTTCCTTATTTTCATTTTAAGACAGTTTTATGTTTAGCAATAATACAGTGAAAGTACACCTCAGCAATGTACTATGGAAGAAGCTGATCAAACAGCACCTTCTGGAGCTACATGCTTACCTTTCCTTCCAAAGAGTTAATGTTGGATTTTATCTTGTTCAATATATTTGAGAAATATTTGCATGAACAAAAAGAATAAAAGTTGATGAAAGTGTCTAGCATGGGGTAGTCAGACTGTTTGTTTTTGGGGTTTTTTTGGTGTGGTTTTTGATTTGTTTTGTTTGTTTGTTTGTTTTCTTTTTTATTTCAGCCTGATTTCTTTAATTTTGAGAACCAAAGGGGAAAAAAAATCTGAAGCTTCTGTAATCTGTTGTGGAGACATGTATCACATCCACATGGTAAATTCCTGAGGCACTGTCCCACAGCTGTATGCTGCCATGGCCTTGCTCCCTGGATGGGCTGCTTGGTAGCTCACTGAGCATGACAGTACACACAGAGAGGAAGTCTTTTGAGTGTGTTTTTGAATTTTCTTTTACTGCTAAATAGATAACACTAAAAAAGCATTTATAAACAGGGAAGAAAATCAAACTTTGCTATCAAGTTCACTACTTGAGGAAGCACAACTATTGCAATTAATATAAAAGTCTTTTCACTGTAATGTTACTTTTCTTATTGCAGTGTACTCCTTTAGCCTTTGCTTTTTAGGTGTGTTTCAACAGCTATGCTATCTGCATTCAAATTCTCAAGTTAGCATTTCTCTTCATGACTGAAAATAGATCTTATAGAAAATTAACTTATATTTGCAACATTTTAGTATCAGTAGAGCAGGTTATTTTCTTCCCTTTTGAATCTCTGGGAGAGAGAGGCAAGTGGATGTCACAAATTAATTAAACTGAGACAGCCAGGAACTTCATTAATGGTACCTGTAATTCTCTGTATTGATGTAGAGCCAAATCTCAAGATCTCTATGTGACTCTCATTAAGACAAAAATCCACTCAGGTAACTATGAATTTTATTTGTTAAGACCTAGGGAAGGGTTTCAATTTGGCATGTTTTGGTTTCAGTGCTTCAGCCAAACCCTTACATACTGAAAAGGCAATGAATCTTGATACCATCCAGCTATTTGCAGACTAGTTTGATCTGACAAGAGGTGGTGTAAAACCTGAACTAAAACATAAGAGCAATGCACAATATATCCTGGCTGAGAAGTCTCTTTGTTCATAAGTGTTCCACCACGAAGCTATTTTACTTTTTTTATTCTTCTGGACTCAAAGTATTCAGTAAGCTGTGAATAGCTTGCCCACTGAAAATATTAAATGCACAACTATAGAAAACTATGACTAAACAGAGTTAAAAAAATGAATGCTGGCTATTAGCTCTGGCAAGTCCATCTTAAGCTAATACAAAAAGACACAGCCATTAACTTCACTTATTCAGTGTTGGAATTCTGCTGGATGCTTCAAGGGACTCAGTGATACAGCAGAGCTTGAAAAAACACAAGCATGTGAGGCAGAGATGGAGCATGTAAATGATTCAATAATCCATTTTCTCTCTGTGTTGTGTTTCTCTGTATGCCATAAACTGTGTCCCCTGCCTGTCATTTCCCAGTGGCCCAGCCCTAGAGGAAACATGACATTTTCCCTCAATTGTCTTTTATAAAATGAGCAAGTCTACGTCTACTAATCAACAGTTACGTCATAGAGGCAGAAAGAAGACAGGAATTTAGAGGATGAAGTAAATCCATTGACAAAGAATCACAAAGATTTCTAACACCTCTAGAATCCTATACTAAGTTGTCTGATTGTTCATTTATAAATTCCTGTGGGACTTTTCTAGTCCAAATCACCCTTTATGAAATTTATCAAATCAGCAATTGTGTGAGAGGACTTTTAAATGTACATAGAATACAGTCATTTATATGTATAGTTAAGCAACAGTCTTTGTTTTGTTCACCTCTAACCATTTGCAATTTAATATTGTACAACTGCAGTGCACTGTGTGATTAGAAAAGTATGTATATATTATGCATATACAGATCGTCATAAGCAACCACAAGAAAAAAAACTGTATTGCAACATGCTCTCATCAAAATTTTTTAGAAGCTCGAACAGTTCTCCTGTTTCTCTTTTTCTTTCTTTTTTTTCTTCTTTACTTTCAACTTCTATCTTCTGCTGACTTTAAAAGAAACTGAGCAGCAATTCTCTTCTGCATATATAAACAGTTGCTGAGGCATCAGATCATCTCCATAATGTAATTAACTTTATCACATTTAAGTTCAACAGTTATTTGTTGTTTTTAAAAATCACTGTACTCCTGTAACTGTCACTCAAAATGTTTTCCTTCATATTTGCCAGTTTTTACTTTCCAAGTTCATGAACATATCTCCATATATTTAAAATATTGAGTTCTTATCAGTCCTCATAGTTAACTTTGAATTTTTATGTCCTCCTGTTGTTTTGAAATTTGCTTTAAAAGTAGAATGAAGCTGTCAAAGGAAACATGAGTACTAAGTGCACATTAAACAATGAGAATCTGTCAAGGTTATGAAAATCTAAGTCAAGTTTAGTTTCTATGAAGTCCAAGAGATGATGCCTTACAAACAGGTGAGATGGAGATCAGATGTAAAAAACTTACAGTAAATAAAAAATTAACATCCTGAGACTTTCAAATATGCAGAATTGCTGTAGGATTTTTTCTGCTGCATTATGTTTATGTTGAAGTAGTTTGGTGAGAAAAAAGACTAGTGGACTATATTGGAAAGAAAAGTTATAACAAATTGAAAGTGAGGAAATGAATAAGGATGAGGACAGTGGGTTAAGAGCAACATATAAGGACTTGTAAATTAGGAGCTCATCACTAACAAGCAAAAGGAAAACTGAAGCTCACTGCAGAAGTTTCATGAAAGGAGAAAACCCAGTGGAACCACTCCCTGGACAGGCTGAAAACCCCAAATTCTCTGAAAGATTTAACCTGCCTTGCCGAGGGTATTCTGTGTCTCTCAAAATGGCCATACCTTGTTAGACATCTTGGTCATAAAGCTAGTAACTGTTTAAACTGGCAGATGTCAAGCTGGTATGGTTTACAGAAAAGCAGGCGCAATCTAGATGTAAGGAAGAAGGAGTTACTGGATCATGTGAAATGGTGTCATGTGCCTTGACAGGTGACTTGGGTGGAGAGTGACCAAAACCCATTTACTCTCTTGCACATTTTTATATGTGTGTGTGAAAGAGTACACAAAGAAATTCCATTATTATTATAATAAGTCATAAGGAAGTAAATCTTACCTGAAGCAGTCAGTTCATGTGTTTCCGTGATTTTACTTTGACTGATAATAGATCCTTTCTACAGTCTGTGTCTCTAAGTGAGGCTCAAGGCTGATTGCTCATTAGCTATCTGTTTACAGGTTTTTGCCATCAAATTTTGACAGGCTCCATCAGGTGATTCAGCTGTGAGTTATGCTCTGTTCAGGAATTGCCAACATCCAAGTATACTGCTTTCAGTTCAAGAAGTATGGTCTGTGCAATGTCCTCAACAAAGTGCTTTGCCATACTGACTGCCTTTAGTCTTAGAGATTTTTAAAATAATAATGTCCTTATATGAACCATTGGATGAATTAAAAATAACGGGTCTAAATGTGAAGACCAAGGGCATTTAGCTCTAGGAGGAGTGCCAATTGAGTGATGCTATTTGAATGGGCTCCAAGGCCCTGACTCAGTTACCATCACTTAGACGTCTGGTGGCACGTCAGATGTGATGCTGTATCCCACTTGGCCTCCATCTGTCTCTCCAGAAGGCAGCAGGCCTCCTCATGTGCTGTATCTACCACTCCAGGCAGATGTCTTAGGTACTTTAGGGTATCTAAACATTTATGCAACACAACACAATCAAACCCCAAATTTTCAACTTCATTCACCTAAGAGTGCAATTTGGCTCAAAGACACAAAGCACATACTGCTAAATGTGAGTCACAGCTATGCAGAAGGCTCACTGTCCAAAATCCTATTACAGTGACTGAGAATCTAGTCAACAGAAGCTAGAAAACCACACACACTTTATAGTATAGGCACCTACATTAGGTCTACTGTAGAAGAGCTATTGCTGACAGCAAAACTCAGATATTTTAATCTGGATATTAATCCCATGCTACATATCAAAAGAAAAGGGTACAAAGACAATGCACAGGAACCTAGTCAGAAACCTCTGGAATTAAATCTTTAGGAATTCAGAGCACAAAACAGGAAGAGAGTGTGTCCAAAACCAATGAATAATTTTCAACCCCAAAATTGTCAGTGTTCACAATTACTGAACTAAACAGAGCAGACCATGTTCTGTTCTGTTTCTGGAGAATAAGACAACACAAGAACAGAGAAGGGCAACCCGATATATATCAAGTTCTCACCATGTTTCTCCACCTTTTCCAGTTTGTGAACTTCAATGGTTTTCCATCTCTATTAACTGCTTTGGACTACCAATAGATTGATTCACACACTAACTATGTAGGATATGTAACAATAGCATTTCCTAATCATGGCACAACATGAACCATTTTGTTAACTGAGAGTAATCCGACTACCAAATAATGCTCACACCTATTTAGACAGAAAGCTAAGACCTTAATAAGGTGCAACACTTTAAGCATTTAAAATGTAGATCTAAAGAACTGTGAAGATTTTAAATTACCAAGTAAGCATCACTCTGGTCTAGGCAACACAATGAATCATTGTGAATCACTTGGCAGAAACTGCAACTCAACTTCAAAGCAAAAATTAGTGGCTTGGACCTCTGGGTGGAGTGAGCTATAAAACACTAACATCAGCTTTTGTATGTAGCAAGCTCATTAGAGAAAGCTAGCCCTGCCCAGTATCTTGTATTACTAATTTAAGGACTCTTCTTGCAACTCACCTTCTTTTCCTACAATCTCTTTCAATGTAACTGCAAGAACAAGAGGTAATACCACTGTAGTACGTGAATACATTTTCTCCCTCTGCAACAGTCATTCCCTTTCTGTTTATTTTTCTCCCTGCAGCAGCTTTTTGAAAATTTTCAGGCACAGCACTCCCAGAAGAGCCTTCCAAAAGAATTCTCAAGTCATTTGACCAAGCTCCTCTATGATAACCCTCCACTCCTTGCTCTGTTCAGTCCTCTCATGATTTTAAACTGTGAGAAATTCTGAGTTTGAGTCTGTGAGAAGTGAGCATTTGGTGAAAAGCTGCAGAACTCATCCATCTCTCCTGCACCCTGCTCCTCTACTTGCTCTTGAAAGCAGATGCAGAACAAACTTCTCTTCCCCTGTGTCTATCTGGAGACCCATTACTGAAACCAGGCTGGAAAAACACCATACCACACAGAAACAACACAACTGATTTTAAAACTATTCTTCAAGTACCAGAGAGCCAAACTTTTGTCTACGCTCAGGCCTCTTCCAGAACTCTGGCATACGCAGGATGAATGCTAGGGATGGTTTTAACCAATTTACACTGTCAAAACAATGTATTCAAATTTCATTATAGATGAGAATCAGACCCAAGATCTCCAAGTCTTGCATAACTCATGCTTATGTCTGCATGCATGAAGATAACTAAGAATGAAAGTGGACCCAGAAAATACCTCCCTACTTAAAAAGAGCTAATTAAAAAATGGAATGCAAAATAAATCAGCTAACTCATCTTAAAGGCAGAGAAGTGCAGCCCACGCAGGAGAAAGAGCCAAACTACTGCCATTCTTTTTCCAGAGGATAAAGGAGGACATCTGTGAAAAGTCCTCCCTTCAGTTTCTCCAGAGTAGCAAGTACGGGAGTAGAGTAGACATTAATCACATTCCACCCTTTGTGTGAGGAAAAAAAACCTCTGTGGGGGGAATAATATGACTGAGAAAAACCACCTACCTTTGGGATCAGATTTCGTAATGAAATATAACCACCTCTTTGTTGGAGAGGCTCTGAATCCCTGGGTCTGTGTAAGTGGGAAGTTAGCTGCATTTCTCTATTTTACAGAGGAAAGATTCCCATCAAATCTCTCTCTGTCTCAGGATACCTTCCAGCAATGAAGGGGAAAATATGTACAGAGTTCTTAAAAGCATATGTATACTCTTAAGCTGTCCTTTCAGACAGTATGTAAATTCAGACCTTTGATGGTCAGCACTGGTGCCACCACCCAATTAGTGGCTGTGTTATTAGAGCTCTCAGATGTGTGGACACTTTGTAATAATTTCATTTGAATATGATTAATGTTCTTCATTTTCTAGCTCAAGCTGTTTTCTTTTGTTGCTTTGCACAGTCAAACAGTTTACACCCCAGTGGTGGCTAAACTTCATGGGGTAGGTGAAGTGATTCATACATATATATTGTCTCTAAAAAGACTTTGGGATCCTACAGGACAAAAGTCATATTTAGAAATGCAAGTCATCTTTATCATCAATAAATTGGATGTTGGAGACACAAAACCCAGACTCAAAGGCATGAATATTTTTAAGTTTCATTTGTATCTAAAAATATGGGAGATATACACCACAGTACTCATGAAATTGTTCAAGCTGGTTTTAATAACAGCCATTATGTTAAAAAATGAAAATTCTTGTGTCAGAGATGAACTGAGAAGAAACAAAAGAAGAGAAGTAACTCCTGCAGCACCTTTGTGCCCTTCTAGAATTGCTGCTCATCATTCTTTCTTTCAGCAGTTCCCTTGCTCCTTTTGTGCAAAAGGTACCACCACCTAATGAAACAATTAAGGCCTGACAGTTTAAATACGCTTTTCTGTTCTTTTCAAGAATAGGTGCCAGGCATCAAGACAAACTATACCCACTGCTTCACTATCAGCAGAGTCATTGTTATCCCAGATAGAGAGCCCTAAAAATAAAAGCCATTCTGTATGTGCAGCTTCATCAAGTCAGGTCATGTCAGCCCCGCAGGGTAGACAGCACTGTACTAATTTTATTATTCTATTTTTAAACATGACCTCCTTAGATCTTTTAGTGTGTCCCACATAACAATGCAGAATTGACACACTGTCTTCAAGTTCCTACTCCCAACCACCCCCAATTTCTGTATATCATGCAGTCAGTATGTTTGCTGTCCAAAACCGTGAAGAAGGGGTCATATCTGGCTTAATGTCACCTGTTGTACATTGCTTGGCTGTTCAGGGGTCATGAGATCAAATCAAAATCCGTAACTGCAAGATTGATCAGTGTTAACAATTTAGTCCCCCGGGCACTAAATTTCACAGAGAGTCCCATCCCCTAAAACTGAGCTAAATTTTACAAGTCCATGAACACAGTGGCAGCAGGAGGGTTTCATTCTGAGTTACCTCAGATACACTGGTGACTAGAAGTCACCCCGAGTATGACTCTGTCACAGAGATAAAACAAAAATTTCGTATGCTTTATAGGTACATCTGAAAAATTTGACCCTCAGTAGCTGTCCTCCCACAAAACCAAGGTCACTCACACTATCTAAGAGTTATATAGCACAAGACAGAAAAATAGAAGAATTGCCTATACTTTTCAAGGCAAATTGATGGAACTCCAGTGGTGAATAAATTTACACCAACCTGTAGCTCTTACGTTACTGTTCACATTCAATTTTTTTCCACCAGTTGACACTTGGCAGGTACATACATTGTGGGCCAGCCTTTTCAAATATGAGCTGAATGAAAAAGTAATTTCCTTCCCTTGCATCTATTTCTCAATAAAAATAGAAAGCTGGTTTCACCAAACACCAAACTTTTAAAAAATCCTACCCTACACCAGCAATTTGGGAATTCACACTTTGCCCATGATTGACTAGAAACCTGAAACAGTTTCAAAGCAAACAAAAGATATCACAGTTGGTGCCATAGGGCTGGTTTCAGAACATAACAAGAATTGGTGCAGTGTTCAACAAATGCACAATAAAAAATTGCACAATCCTATGTGAGAGGAAGGTAAGGAAGAGGAACTAGGCTGTAGTCAGCAGTTTGACTTAGCTAGTTCCTTCGTCACTCAAATTGTAATTTTTATCATAAGCAATGCCATATTGCCAAGGCACATCTATTAGGAACTTCAGGCTGAATCCATGGGCAGCAAACAGCTCTCATTACCCTGTAGCAGTATGTTCTTAAATAGCCACACTCTTTCCTTGCAATGGTGAATTATGTATTTGGCTTGTGTGGCAAAGTGTTCATAGAAGGGGAGAGGTGGCCTACAGGGATGGCTTCTGCGAGAAGCTGCCCGAAGCTTTCCCCATGGCAGCTGATGGCAATGGCAGCTGAAACCAAGATGGACCCACCACTTGACAAGGCTGAGGCCATCAGTAATGATCATAGCACTTCTGGCATAATGAATGTAAGAAGAGGAAGAAGTTACTGTCCAGAAGAAGCCAGGAGAGAGGAGTGAGGATATGTGAGAGAAACAGCCCTGCAGACCCCAAGGTCAGTGGAGAAGTGGCTGCAGGAGGTGCTCCAGGCACAGGAGCAGAAATTTCCCAGCAACCCATAGACCATGGTGGGGTAACTGTGCCCCTGCAGCACATGGAGGACCATGGGGGTGCAGTGATTCACCTGCAGCCCATGAAGCACCCTACACTGGAGCAGCTGGATGCCCAAAGAAGTCTTTGGCTGGAGGAGAAGCTGGAGCAGGAACCTGGCAGGACCTGTGGCCCCCTGGAGAGAGGAGCCCACTCTGGAGCAGATTTGCTGGCCTGGCAGGACTTGCAACACTACATGAGACCCATGCTGGAGCAGCCTGTGCCTGAAGAACTGCATTCCATGGGAGAGACCCATGCTGGCAGTTCATGAAGAATTGTAGCCATTGGGAAGGACTCACATTGAAGTTCATGGAGAACTGTCTCCCATGGGAGCATCCCCATACTGGGGCAGGGGAATTGTGTGAGGGGGAAGGAGCAACAGGGACAGCACAGGATGAACTGACAGTAAATCCATCTCCCTGTATCACTGGCAGGGAGGAGGTAAGAATTTGGGAAGCTAAGCCCAGGAAAAAGGGAGGAGTAGGGGGAATGTGTTTTAGGATTTAGTTTTATTTCTTATTATTTTACTTTTATTTCTTTGGCAATAAAGTTGATTAATTTCACTGAGTCTGTTTTGCCTGTGATGGCAATTGGTGACTGATCTGTCCTCCTGCCCATGAGCCATAAGCTTTTTGTGGTTTTCTTTTTTTCCCTGTCCAGTTGAGAACAGCAGTGTCAGACCAGCATTGGTGGACACTTGGTGTCCAGCCAGGGTCAGGCCACCACAACTGGTAATAGCATCCCAAGAAAATTCAGATCAAGACAATGACATCATAGGAGACACCTAGGTCTGGTGCCTGCTGCACTGTATTCTATTGGCTAATTCTCAGACTGGATTCTTCAAATTTGGGAGGGTGCTGCATAGTTTTTTGGTTGGTTTTTATTTTTGTCGCTGTTTGGTGGGGGGGGGGGGTTGGTTTTTTTTGCATTTTGCCCAATTATCGCTTGGTATGTAAGGGTCTGGAGCTTGTTTTGTTTTGTTTCTTTTATTTGTTTGGGTTTCAGCCAGGAAGGAAGAAAGGACTTTGGCCCAATATTTGAATTGCAGATTAGGAATTACTTAATTTCTCTCCCAATATACTTCATTAGCTAAGAAAATAGCACTGAAATAGGACTTAGAAGTGGCTATTGTCTCCTCTACTTGATTACTTCCACAAAAATGTATATACCTTAGTACATCAAAATGATCACCTAACACAGCAAGATTATGACCTGTCAGCATCCTTGTTTATCTGGTTTCCAAGGGCTTTTCTGCCAAAACAAAATTGGCTTACTCCAAGAAGAACAGACCGTAGGAAACAAAAAGCATACCTTTGTCAGGATACAATGTCATGAAAAAAACCTAACTGTGAGCAGGACAGTTTTAGGCACTAGTATGTGTTAACACAGCAGTATGTCTAACACACTTGGCTCCCAAGATGTTGGGAGGGTTTGCTCAGGTGATTTTTTTTGCCCTTGCCCTAGCACAGCTATGCTGTTGCCATTACCCCCGTCAGCCAGATGGCACAAAGCCCAATATCATACCATATGAATATATCCAAGGGATCAGTGTTAATTGGTCACATACTGAAATACAAAATATATTCATCCTACCTATCTCGGTTTGTTGTTCTGTATGCTTTCATTTTGTATTCTCTATCTGTCCCATGAATGATCAAGGCGACAGTGAACAAAGAAGGATTAGAGACCCAAGGTCTGTATTTATCAGACACGGTCTGAAAGACCTGCTGCTCTTAAATGTTTCTTTCACAGGAAGCAACCCTGACATATGCTCTTGCTGTTGGGCAGATCAATCTGCCAGCTTCACACTTTTGTTACTCACCAACATTTTCTCAACTTTACTTCTCAGAAAAATGGAGAAGAGGCATACCAAAAATTTCTCAGAAACATTTTCACAACTTCTCTTCTAACATGTTTTGTAAACAGACAGAAGAATGTTGAAGAACAGCAAGCTATGGAGATATTAATAAATATATTCGTTTGAAACATATATTTATAGCTGGTCTTATGCTGGACACATGGAGCAGTCAAAGTTTCAGACACAGCAATCAGAAACTATTTTCATCTGTTTTACCACAATATCCTTAGGCTTCACATCCCAACAGGCTGAGATGTCTTCTCGGTACAGTTTTTGGAGTTTGAAGCCTCCACACATGGCCTCTGAGAATTTTGTTCCAGCAACTGCTGTCCAGCCATCTTTGTTGGTGTGAAGTTCAGAAGTGTTGCTAAGTGGTAATTCTACTGGAAAGCCAAGATGTATCTGTGCTGGGAGAGCTTAAATCACCCCAAAATACAAAATGCAGAGAAATGACCTTTTCTTCTGGTTGTTCTGTTGCAGCAGTGTGTTCATGTAGTGATTTTCAGGCCTTGTAGCTGACTATTTCTGCAGGACATTGGCATTCACTGCCTTCTTTGTTTCTGCATGAATATGTAAAAACAACAGTGTCATGTTGTTTGAACAGATTTCTGGCCAGCCTTAATTTAGAACTGGAGTGTGTGCACATAGCTGGCCATTTCAAACTATCAGTCAACTCCAAAAGGTTTGCTTTGTTTAGTTAAGAGGCGAAAAACAAGAGCTGGTGAGGCTAATTCTTGGAGGCTGGAATTATCATATCAAACAGTGTTCTAAACTTGCGACAACCCAGTGTCTCTTCATCTGGCTCTCGCTTTTGGAACAAACAGTGCATGACTTACACTCAGTTTTCGTACACATCATAAACTCCAGCCAAAGGGAAAAATAAAAAGAAAAGCCTAGATTGCTATGACATGACTATAAATACAGACAGTGAATTATAACAGTAAAATATGTTATGGAAATTACAGCTAATTTTAAATCTGATGCCTACTGAGTGTAGAATTATACAGTGTTGTTCAAACTCTTAGTTAATTTTTTACCCCTTTCAGCCATTCTTATTACTCCACGTTTTAACAGTCATTGAAAAAGGATTTATATTGCTGTGTAAACATAGAAGTGAGAAGATCTGTAAAGTACTCTGAGTTACAGAATTTTTCTTATTTGCTTCAGGTGGGCGACTAGTGATTTTTCCTCCTTGTGCACATTGAACTTCTGGTGTCTACTTCTTTCCATGATGCGAGACAGAGAGATTTACAAAGATGCCATTTGACAGAATATTTTAGAGAGCTTTGTTGTCAGTGTTTTGAGAGTGCGAGGCATCACAAGTGGTTTTAGTCTCCCAGGTGCGTTTCTCAGCATATGAGGCTGGCAAAAGCTGCATGTGATGTGACAGCACAGAATTAAGTTTGCAACAACACTTAAAGAAAAGATTTGAAGAAGAAAACAAGGTTGCTGTCCATCTGATTGAAATCACAGTGGGTAAGCAAATTCAGTGAGAGGTCAATGAATTCTGTTTAAGAAAAAACACACAGATCTTTGGGCTGGCAAGAAACAGTACCCAGAAGCCATTTAAGGAGATCACACTACTTGTCACTGTCCTTTTCTGGCTGTGACTGTCCTCTACTCAACATAACACATGTCTCACAAGGAGAGCTTTCTGATTTCGGGGATATCTACCCACTAGACAAAATGGTCCATCCTTCCCTTCACCATCAAAAAAGTGTGGCCAAGGCAAAGTTAATTATGATGTATAAAGAGTTTCAAAGAAAAAGGGATGGGTGGGGGGAGAGGAGAGAGAAGAAAAATAATATATTAAAAAACTTTCTGGGAACCAGCCAGGGAGCAATGCCAACTTCTGATAGCAAAGCTAAAATATTTTGTCTTAGAGGGTTTTCCTGTCTTCTTTCTGTGTGGAGTTCCAGGTGACCTTCATAAGGGAAAAATCTCAGTTTGGGATAAAATGGAAACTCAGCAGTCCCTGGAGTGCCTATTGCCTCTGTCCTCCCCTGCCAGCAAGTCCCCAGTGGGCCCATGGCCTGTTGCAGCCAACATTTCTGGGCAAAACAGAGTCCTCTTTCCCACGTTCAATAGCCAGCCTCAGCACAGACTGACAATATGTTTACAGCATTCCTTAGGGCCTGCAGCACTCCTACTGATTGATATGTAGTTTGTCATAGCCATTGTCACCTTCCTGTGTTAAAAATAGTCCATCATATGAGCTTTTGCTTGTGCAAAGGCTTTTCAGTCACATTCACGTATCCACACCTCACGCTCTGCCCAAACAAGTTCGTCACAGGATTTCTTCTGGCCACCAATCCTGCATTACAACATTAATGATGTGAAGACTCTCAAATTTGTTTACTAAGAAATGACTGTCTCCTGGTTGGGCAAAAGGGAGACAGTACACCGACTCAAAAGGAATAACCAGTGTATTTCCTCAATTCTATGGTAGCTTGCTACCCATTCTTGCTCCCAGTCCATTCAACAACTGTGTTTCAAAATATTCAACTTCTGTCCCTAAGTTTTCATTTTAAATCTTAAGGGTAGAATTAACAATTCCCTGAAAATAAACAGGCAAATTACACAGCTGTGTACATACAGCATAGTGGTGTGTGAGTGTATTTGTTATTAGCTGGACTAGAAATGTTTACAAGACACACTTTGTGTGATGATACAGTGTTTAAATTCTATTCTTTCCAGAATGCCCTATAGACAGAATTGCTATTGGATAGCCTACCTTGTCTTCTAATTTAGTTGAAAGGAATTAAAAGCCAGGGATCACAGCACAGCACCAGAGGACCAATTCATAAAGCTCCTCTCTGTTTTTATTGCTAGATTTCAAACACTTTCATTGTTTTTCTCCTGCTCTTTTTGTCTAACAATGGATGGCTGAGGTTAGGTGAGGCACTGTGCTTTCCAGACTTGGTATCACTCATTCTGCATATGCAATAAGTGGTGTATTGTGTTGATGTAAACAGCTCCCAGATCTGCCGTGTTAATATCTCTTGCCTAATTTTTCCAAATGGAAACTACTTGTCCAGTGAGTCACTGCGTGTTTTCTTCCTCCTTCAGAAGATTCTTCTTGGGAACCTCCACGCCCTGACGCTCTACCACAAGAATGGTTTTCTTTTTTCATTTCTCTGTAGGATGCCCAATTAGAACATTCTTTTGCCTTTTTTTTTTCCCCACCAAATTGCACTGCAAGTCTGCATGTACTTTCTTTTTCCATTACCAAAACCATCGTGTTTTCCAATTCCTCAATCACAGATTTAGTGCTGGGATATATATTATGAGGGCTTACATATGTCCCTGCTCATTCAACTAGAAGGGGTGCTTTGCATGCCCAAAGTGTGTGTTTTCATTTTAATCTCATCCACACCAACTTCTTCAGACTTCACAATTTGTTCAGGAAAGGAAAAGGGAAAATACAGAGTTTTGGTAATGTGCTCAGCCTCCTGAAGTAGCAGCAGGTAACAAGCTGCACTACATCTCAAAATAGAAGAGTTTTACTATTCTTCAGTGTACTAAACCCACCATTTAAGGCAGTTATCTGAGAGCTGAAACCGCGGTAGTGCCTGAGATCTTTAATTTATTCCAGTGTAATTTTCTTTGTTTCATTATGTTTGAAACAAAGTAAATAGCTTTCATTGTGGCTTCTGGGATAAGTTTTCACTAAAAAGAAAAAAAAAAAAGGCAAAAAGTGCAAACAGTTGACAAGAACTGTGACAAGACTTGACAAGACATCCAGATAATACTCTAAGGGATGACTTGCTCCATGATACTGGTTGTGGGCCATGTATAAACACAGAGAGAAAAGTATCTACCTGTTTTATAGCCAGCTTATTGCCCCTTGATGGATGTTTAAAAAATAGTTTAGAAATAGGTATTTAAAATCTGAAGGATTTCCTCTCCACTCCCCTCCCCTCTCCTCCACTTCCTTCCTCTTCTCTCCTCTCCAAATAAACCTCTACATGCAGAAGACAGCAAGGAAGTAGCATAAGGTCTAAGATGATTTATTTTAGTCCTCACTTAAGATTAAAATGTTCTTTTATTTCCCTGATTATCCATTCAAGCAAATTAAATGAAACTTTTTAACAGCACTCATCTGTTACTTCCTTCAAGTCACCGTTTCATTTTAAATTCTATTTCCTTATAAGAAAAGCAGATATACTGTAATAAATTTCTTTATTTTCCTTCAAATGCCTGTGATACCATGTACGTCTCTGACTCATATATACTGCAGTGCCTAGCCCTAGGCAGCTTTTCTGGGCCAACCCTTAGCTGAACTACCCTTTAGCTCCTACTCTAAGAGCAAGGCTGTTACCAATATCCTGGTTTGAGGCCTGACCTTCATCAGATGTGTAGTGAAATGTGGCAAGCAGCCTTGCAATGGGGCGGAGCCCCAAATATCAACCTTGAATGATGGGTTTGGGCCAAAGATAAAAGTTCAGGCAAATGCTTTCTGGTATCTTCAAGTGGCAGAAATACAGAATACGTATTTACTCAGGATCCAAACCAACACCTGAACTGAGCTGGGATGGCAGCAAAGCAGACTGTCAACAGGACAGCGCAGGGAGGTGCTGACCGAGAGAGAAAGGGTGAGCACATCCTTTGAGTGGGTGTGTGTTTTTTTCTTGTTTGACATTGTTTATGTACATGTGTATTGCCTGACACCTTCTCCTACAGGTTCAGCACACCTGGGTATAGTAAACATGTAATTAAACCCTTGTGCCAAAACTCATCAGAGGGTAAATCTGTGTCCCCCCCAAGTGCATTGTTTTAATGAACTCAGAGCATCTTCCTTTGACACTGAAGAGGCTTTCAGCAGTTGTGGCTATAGACAAGTAAAATGAGTGCTGTGGTCTTCAGAACTTTGAAGCTTCCCTGTTCCTCACCAAAGACAGATCTTAAAGCTCCAACATCGTTTAGCTGGTGAAAGGAGTAGAGGGGATTATCCTTCCCTGCCTCAGCTCGTGAAAACAGTGCTGGCTTTGACGTGCAGCCCCAAACCTCCGAATCTTGTAAACACTTGTCAGCCAGTTGCTCCTGAAAAGACCAAGCAAAGGGCAGGTCCAGATTCAAATGCAAATGCTGCTGGAGAGTATCTGAAATAAAAATCGTGTTCAAAAGTTGAAGGTCCCCTTCCAGTCAAAAACCTTGAGCTTCCTCAAACAAAGCATGCAAGAGGTAGCTGTAGAACAGATCACAGATAAAACACCTGCTTTCTGCAGAGCTATCTGGAAGATCTGCATGTCCCATCAGACTAATTTTGCCGCTAGAGAAAGAGGAAGGGGAGAGAGATTGCACCGTCTGCTGCTCTCAGTGGAATCCTGCACAGAGAGGTTGCTATATTAACCACTTCACTGTTTTGTGCCAATCTTGTTATCTGTTCTTGTTAAAACCTTTATTATTCATGGATGCAAAAATCCGATCATTAAAGCAGCATAAATATTCATACTGTGTGCATTTCATTTAGCCGCTTGGCAAAACTTCTCTGGAGTACAAGAGTTTTGAGGAAATCTGGCTAATGAGACCAGAGCACAGGAAGTGTGCGTGGGTTTTCCTTTCTTTTTACCTGCAAATAAATGCAGAATAACTAATCAAATAAACAACCACAAAAGGGGCACGTATTCACCAGGAAGGATGATATGCACACTTGCTTTGGCTTCTGTGTCAAGGGGAATGCAAGGCCTTTTGTAATGCAATTATGTGCAAGAACCAGGATATTGTAAAACTAATGTAGAAACCGTGATAAGCATCGCTGCATGGGTTCATCCGGCTTTGCCTCACATTTAATGTCTAACCATTAACATTGTGCATGGTCGACACTCTTGTTCAATCCTTTTTTTAAGGCAGAACTGCCATTCTTCTCTCTGCAGCTATGCTAAATCAAAATGTAGCTATACCCTGTGCTGTGAAAGTCAGTTTATCTACACTCTACACTCGTGATCCAGCTTCAGCATCTTTTTGATGGTAGAGATAAAACAAGAAGTCACTCCCAAAACAAAGTTTAAAAACCATCATTAAAACATCTGCTACACTGCGTACTCAGTAGTGGGGGGAGACCTCTCATGAGGGCCTCCTACATCAAAATCCTGAGCTGCCAGCTCTACATGCAGCAGCTCAGGTGCAACCTTACAGAATGCAAGACTTCAGGCTCTTACTGTTTCAAAACGGCAAAGTGAGGTATGTATTTTTAAATGCTAGCGGGTTTTCAAAACTGAGCCATGTGGGCCTTATTGAATGCTAAATCTTTCCCTGACTTCTGCAAGCATCATGCTTGACCAGAGAACCCCTTCTAGAGAGCACAATCAGGCACCTTCCAGGTTTTCTATTTCGTGTTTTTATGCATTTCCATAAAAGAAGCAAGTCTTCAACTCATGGGCAGTTTACACCAGTAACCACTCTCTTGGCTTAATGTCTGCTGTATACTTCCCGCTGCTGCTTAGCCATCTGTGACTGAATAAGCTCTTTCTTCCCCACCCCTTCTCCACCCTCATTGTAGTGAACAGAAGCACTGGGATACACACAGTGCTATGTAATGCACAGCATGCCAAGTTTCCACTGAAGCATTCACACCCAGCCAAGGGCTTGATTCTTCTGACCCTCCTCAGGCAAGGATTCAGTTGCTGCAGGATCACAGCTTGGCATTTGCAATATGTAACACTCCATTTATTCCCAATACCCAAGTAAAAACTGATTGGAACTTCAGTATCACATCAAGGTTGCCATTTTAGGCCTTTAAAGATGCTTTGCTTTTGCTGTGTTCAGTTTCTAGACTTTTTACTCCTTTGATCTGCTATAGGTAAAGTAACAGTGAGGAGAGGAAAAAAAAAAGCCACCTAAACTTCTTGGTTAAACTAGTGATTAGTCAAACACTTAGTTAAGGTATCACAAGTTACAGTACATGTGAATAAAAGGAACAACTGGTTCTCAGCAGTACAAGGATCAGAGAGATACTTATACCTCCTGTACCATTGATTTACTTGATCTTTTCTGTTACAAATACCATCCAGACAAAAACTTCAGTATTGCCAACAGCACTTTGATTGTGAATAAGGAAATGTGTTTAAATGTTAAAATTAGGACTGGAAAGTATATATTGCTAAATGGGCAAGTGTGTCCCATGAAATGGCACTTAGGCAGAGCATGCTTTGAACATAAGAAGTGAGAGATGGCTGTGCCTAAGAATTGCTCTTGAAATTGTGTATACAGAAGGAGATACCTTCATCCTTTGTTTCCTTCAGAGACACATTACATGGTGGATAGGCATCTAGAAATCACTTTATACTCTTGATCTTGAATGCAGTGTATGCTTTCATAAAGTGCAAGGCAAAACACAAAATTCTTCATCTTTCCCTCCAAGTAGACATGTAGCTTACTACTCTGCAATTTCTCATATTTATATTCCTCCTCGTGTAATCAAATAACATGAAAACTTGCTTGAAGAACCACCATAGGAAAAATGAGTGTTTCAAGATGTGCTGGTGGCTGCAAGAATTATCTTGTGGTTTGAATTCTTCCAAATTAAATATGACTGACAGTACTAGTCAGCTAACAGATTTATCTGGGGAGGAGGGAATCAACAAAAAAACCTACTTAGCACAACATTTTTTGCAATATTGCTTCTTTTTGAATTTTCCTTAAAGGCTACTTTTGCATCTAACAGCCTTTGCTTTAAAAGTTTCTATGTGGTCTAAGCAAAAATTTTAACAAAAATTTAAATTGGTGATATTTCAGCTTGTTCAGTTAGTAGCAGCAAACAAAAATGGTGCTAAAAGCAAACACAAATAGCCATGTACAAGCGCTCTCTGTACTGCAGCCTTGATCTCCTAGACATACACCTGTAGTATAAAGTTAGATCATGTTTTAAACAAAACTTCCCAGTAAGGGCAAATGCTAACAAAAATAAAAGTTATAAGGAAGGAGACACTTTTCATTCCTGTGCTGCTAAAGCCTGTAAAAAATTTAACCATCCCAGTTGGTTACCACATCTCTAACCTATATAAATCAAAGCTTTGTTTTAAATGAATAAAACCACTTTGGCACACAACCATATCATAGCAGTATGATGCATGCCTGAATATTCCTAAGAATGCCCTCAGAGGTACTCTGTGAGCAGAAATATTCTTCAGAAGGGAAGATGAGGGAGTACAAAGGCCCATTGTGCACACTAATGCAGAAAAATGAAATCAAATACCATTCTCAGCAAAAGCAGAGTGTCTTCTGAGCAAAGGCTATTAAGTGTGTCAGACTGCAGGATATTTTCTGGACATGGCTATTATGTTAAGACATACTGAACATGTGTCACTTATAACCCTGCCCTGGTTGTAACATCACAGCTCCAGAGGAAAAAAGTCTGGTGCATCAATTCTTTGTATCAAATACTCACACACAGTTCTCACGAAGCTGCCACTTCTCATTTGTAAAGAAGGTTAGACTAAGTTATAATTAGTACTTGCTGCCCTGTCAACTAATTAAATATAATAAAAAGCTTTCTGTGAGTGTAATGCTAACATGGTGTAATTACAGCAGTTTTGAATGCACAGTGCATGTATTACAGGTTTCGGTATGTGCCCCCCACATTTTATGACCTAAATTCTCAGGTTAAACCTATCATATGACTTGTGAGCAGGCACTGTCAAAGACACTATTTCAGACCTAAATACAAGTCAACACCACTGCAATTCTTTGCACTTTCAGAGGCATCACGCCAGCTTCTGGGGGCAGAGGTGGAAGGAAGAAAAGGAAAGCCAGTTTCTTGCTTCCACTTGCTCTCCCTTCAGGAGGCACCCTTGCTCAAATTCCCCCATCCACGAGGCTCCCACTGCTCTTCCTTACTTTACTAAAGAAAAACATGGCTGATATTTCAAATCTCTTTGTCAGTCTGAGAAGCATCTTGGGTAGTGGGGCCTGAGTGCAACTGCCCAGCTCTGGGGCTGGTTCAACTCTTCAAGGAGCAAGTTACACCATACAGCCACTTGTTCCCCTAGGGAGCAAGGAAGATTGCTCATGAGGCCTGGAGCATAGCAAAAGTGATGATGGAAACCATGCAATGGTAACGAGCACTTGGGCTGCCATAGCTCCTTACCCTCTTTAGAATTTGGAAGATCTTTGAACACATTTAGAAACGGTGAAGAGCAGAGAAGCCAGGCTTTTGATTGGCCAGGATGTTGGTAGCTACAGTTCTAGATGGTCAGCTGTTGTGCCTGCTGCATTTTACACTTTCCCACCCATGCTACTCAGTGCCTGTTCCTTCTCTGGAAACATTCAAGGACAGGTTGGATGGTGCAACCTGATTTAGTGGAAGATGTCCCTGCTTTGCAGGGAGGTTGGACTAGAAGACTTTTGAAGGTTCCTTTCAACCCCAACCATTCTATAATACTATGTAAGGTACATACAAAGCCCACAAAATAAAAATGTAATTAATTAAACAAACAAAAAATGTAGTCTAAAAGAACCAATTAAAATGATGAAAATCTTTAATTTTATTTAAGTATAGTTGTATGGACACGTGTATATACAAATACAGATCTTATGGGGCAGGGATTTTGGGTGGGTTTTGTTTTTTTAACATTTTCTTTTAAGTTTATATAATGTAAGCATTTCAAAAACAGCACTCAATGAATAAGTGCAAAGAAACTGCAAAGCAGGGCAGTACAAGCACAGGACCACACTGAGCTGGACTTTCATACTCAGATGCATACACAATGAGTGTCTTCAATGGGGTGTCAAGAGTAAGCATGGTAAGCGGATTTCGCAGACTCATGGGTAACCTCCAACATGCCAGCATCTATTAAACTGTACAGACAATGGCAGCAAGCCTATTGTAGGGAGATTTGTCTCACATTCGAGAAGCTCAAGGGCGAATGCATGGGAAAAACTCAGTGATGCCAGACCAGAAACAGATCTGCCCATTCACAGCTCCAAATTAAAAAAGGAGGAGGGTGAGAGAGGAGGAAGGGCAGGAAGAGGGAAAAGAAGTGTGGAGGGTTGTACATTAAAACTGGTGATTACAAAATCCAAGTGTAATGAAAAGAGGGGAAGAGTTAACACTCTAAACCTCTGAAAGTGACTGCACTAAGGCAATGGATTAAGTTCAGTTTTGAGGGCTAGGGGTGGGAATCAACAAATACAGCCATTTTCCTTCCAAAATTACAGAGGAAAGGAAACAATCTACGAAACTACTCTCAAAACTTCCCAAATTTGTTTCTAGTTCTTTTGGAACCAAGTACATACATATATCGCACATGACACTGGCAAGATCCTTTCTGGAAAAAACTACTCATGGGAACAAAACCAGAAGGAAAACAGGAGGAAAAAAATACAAATAAAAAAGAAACAAACAAAAAAAATAACAGAAAAGTTGTTATATCCCCAAAGCCTTTTTAGAAACAAACATGATACAAAAGAACAAAAACTAACACATAAACCACGGGGCTCCAACATCAGACCTCTAAACACTGAGGACAAAACATTGATCATCAAAAGTCATGTTGTTCCAGGTCTTGACATTGTGAAGTCTCGCAACAGATGAACGATTTTCAAAGATGAGTCCTGTATGCTGCAGTGTCATGGCCACTTGTCTCTCAGTTCTCAGCCATGATCACACTTGATGCTTCAAAGCTCTGTCTTGTAATCAACATGTGATTTTAATATCCTGAAAGTCTATTGTTCTCACTTACAAAAGACATAAGAATCAAATTAATACTTTATTATCAAACACTATATACAACAGAGGTTGCTAATAATACAGAATTTAAAGAACATAGCTTTAAGTTTTACTTGTCTTTCCTTCGCCATCCAAGTAAGTACAGTACAAAACAATATCCTAAACTAACACGAAATGTTACCTTGTCTATTGAAGGATACACGGTATCCACTAAACTGACTGATCCCTATTTTGCCTGCTTGACATTGCAATGCCCTTGGCAGCCAGGAGTGCAAGGTCGTGGGCATAAGTAACGCACCTAGGCTGAGGGAGAATCAGTACCTCAGACTCGAGCTGGGGCAGATAAAGGGTACGGAGCAAAAATCTCCTCAATTTGCAGTAACATCTGCATTTAAAGCATCCAGAGATTTGCAATGCAACACAAAGCCCACCAACATTTATGTACTTGGTATGACTGGGATTGCCTAATGCCATCAAGTATCAAACTGGCAGAGCCTGGTACGCTGCTCCCAGCCAGGTCATGCCAGGCAGCACCGGGATCCGCGGTGCAGCCGCATCACTCGCGTTGTCCCTCACCTACCCAGCAAGGCTCCACGACAACATGAAGGGGTGAGTTTCACCAGAAGTAACACTAGTGACAATCCTTTGCTGTGGATAAATGTACATCTTTAACTCCAACATCATTCAGAGACAAAGGATGACAAATGAACTCACTGTTCCTACGTTAAATTGGCACTACTGGTATGACTGCCTGCAATTGCTATGAATCATTTTAATATGGCTACACATCATGCAACATTATCTGTACTCTGGTTAATAATCCATTTGATAAGGTGCATTTTGAGTAAGCTCACCTCATCCAAAGCTTTTTTAATTCCTACCTACAGGAAGTATTAGTGTGTGTACCAAGCATATACACATTAAAGAGAGCAAAGTATCAGACAGCCTGTAGTGAGATGATGACTTCCATCACTGTTTGGACTGTGTATCTTTATTCTGTGAACTTCACACAAGAGTAAATTTCCTGCATTCCTCCTGTAAGCACAGGCCCTGCATTAATGAACATGTATGATATCAGGCAAGCCCAGGTCATAGCTCAGCATGCATAAAACCTCCCTTTACATCTCCCAATTTATTTTCCCCTCTCCTGCTCCAACTTCTGGAAAGCTTTTCATCATTTAAAAAAAAAAAAAAAAAAAAAGCCTGCAAAATGCTGTCCATTAATGTCATCGGTCATTTTTTTACAGCAGACTTTTTCTTCATAATTAATACAGAAAAATCTTATTTTGCTTGAATATGCTCCATGTTTTATTTCATACTTAATGTAATTACCACAGTTTTTGTCAGAAAAGCTCTGTTTCCGTCTGGGTCTGAAATTTCACTGATTATGCTTAGTGTCCAAATTCTATGGCAGCCTAGCCAAAAAAAAAAATACTCCGAGGCTTGCACTTCCTGGAAAACTACATTTTAAAAGTTTTATGTCAGCCAAGGCTCAGATTCCTTAAACAGGGTCACACCTAATTCCATCAAACAAGACAGTCCCATTTCCTAATTGCATCAAGGGTTACCACTTCTCTCACATGTTTAAATAGGACAAGCATATATACTCACTCTCAGCATAAAGTATATCTAAATAATGTATTTTCTATTCTAGTGGATTTTTAAAAAAATATTTTGTTAAGTCTTTGGGAGCCCACCTAGTTTATCTCCGGCTGATAAACACATTTCCTCTACTCTTCCAATTGCGCTGGAAGAGGAAAAGATAAAAAAAATCAACACTTGAATTTGCATTCCACACTTCTTTTCTTTCCCCCACCAAACAATGCTATTAGACTGCCCTGGCTTTTTCTACATGTGATTTATTCCCATGAGTGAGGAACTTGCAGGAGAGACAAGTCAAGAGCACACTGGAGATCCTGTGTTCCAAACATGTTTCCTCTGGCCATCGATGTCCTCTTTTAGCATGTATTAACACCCAGAGCAGCATCCAAGGCTATCAGCTACTAAGTCAGCGCTGGGGAAGGTCACTTTATTCTCAAAAGTGCCTCTGCATTTCAAGAAAAAAATTGTAGCACCACGGTGATTTGTTTTAAAATAAAATAACCCGGTGTGCATTATCCCCTTAAAACGAAATAACAGAGGCACTCACACCCCCAGTGAAGTTTCCTAAATCTGACCTTGCCTGCTGTATGCTAACATTCCTAAATATTAACTTCTTCCTCTCACCAAAGACAGCATTTCTACTTGTGAGCACAAGTTTTACTGTCAAAGATGTTTCAAGACAGTCCTGTAAGAAACATCATCTTTCTGTTTCAGACGCCTGTTCATTTAGAAACTCCTGGAGAAAATGGTGTTAGATTGTGTCTACTCTTAATATCTCCCCTCCAGTCCTGACATGGTGACACAATGCCTTGCAAGATCATCTTACAGTGCTGAATAAGAAGGCATAAATATTGTATCACAAAGAAAGATTCTCTCAGGTCTTCACTCACTTTCCTTATCCCTCACTGACTGTATCTGCCACTACTCTTCCTTGTCCACATACAGATGACACAGTGAGCTAACAGAGGTGACTTCTTAAAGGAGAATGCGGAGGAAAATAAGAATCACTAGTGTCACTATTATAGTTTGGCATTTTCATTTGGAGTCCTTTTATTTATATGGAGGGGTTAAGAAAGTCACAGGGTAGGTAGGGGTGGGTGCTGAAGCTAGTTATCCCCTTCAAATTTTTGCTGAGTTCAGGCTAAAAGGGAGAAGAAAAGGGAAAAATAACAATTTGACATCTGCAAAAACAATAAAGTCCCTTTCCTGGGATGAGCAGTTAGGTGGATCTTTGATGTTCCAAGACCCTGATATTTTCTGCGACAGGTTGCCGGAGCATACTGTGCTATAATATCAAAAGCATTGCCAGGAGGAACAATAGAGTTGCCAAAAGCCGGCTGGGTATCCTTGGTGTCTGTGCCGCGTTCTCACCACGGGATGGCTCGGCTGACTCATGTACGGTATCATCTGTTCAAACAGAAAGCATACATTCCAATGAGATTTTGCATCCTTAATAAACTCTCACTGAGCCGACAACCGTAAGTAGATTTCAGTGCCTTTATGAAATAGGGCAATGAACCTTGTGCTGTCATTGACTTCCACAAGCGTGTAATACCTCATTATGTAACCAACTTGGGGCCAAGTCCTGCATTTCTTACTGGCAAAACTCCCATTGAAGACCAGAGGAGCAGAAAGCAAGTGATTTCATCGGATTGAGGAATGAAAGATTCCTCTTCCAATAAAATGCTGTAGCTCTACTTTTGGATGGCTCATTAGATGGCAATGTCAGCTGGGAGGCAGCTAAATAAAAACACCTGATTTTCAAAAGTGTTGCGCATGCCCCGAATTAATTTCGCAGTTAATCCCCTTACTCAGTTAAAGATTTTGGCTACTGAATTTGAAATGACAGCCTGTAAGCCCAAGCACATACTCCCCCTTCCACACATAAAATTTCCACTGAAGTATACTGCATCTGGGGATGTGCAGGAGATGTAAGACCATTCCCCCTTCTTGAAACAGATTTTTAAAGACTAACACATGACAATCACCAATTTTAAAGAATACATACTCAATCTGGAAAATCTCATTACCTTTTATGGTACACAAAATAGAGATTTACATATATGCTGCTAGAACTAATGAAAAAAGAACCAGCAGAGTTGGGAAACCATGCTTATGCATTAGTGGCAGTAGAGAACACAGTAGCAAATATTAAATTTATGATACATAATAAAGTTCTGTTTAGTTTTCGTAAACTAAAGATCAGCCTAAAAGCCACAGTGTGTAACATAAGAAAGGTAGGCAAAGTCAAATTCAAATTCAGTGTTGTTATAGCAGTGGTATTTTTCTCTGCAAAGCCCTCCATATCCCCCATATCCACACCTATCTAATTTGTCTGTTTAGAAAAGCAATCTGTTTGAGGCTTGCCATAAAAAAGTCAGCTCTGAAAGAAATAAGGTAAACCTTTTTAGGAAGTGTGAAGTGACCTCAAAATGTATTCATAAGCTTTTCAGAATCCTTAAGTTTCCAGCAAAATTAATAGTAGCTCACTACTTAATGCAGTAAGTGCCCCTTTTTTATAAGAGATGTTAACATATCTAGATGTTACTGTTTCATAGCTCCCATCTCAACAAATTGCCCTGCCAGGATTACACTGGGTGAGACCTGTGCAAGTCCAGCGAGAGGCATTAAAGGAAGCAGGAGTAAGGACACTAGGATCACCATACTGCTTTGGCATGGAGCCTTTCATGTTGCTTGGCTATAGCTGCAAACAAGCTTCCTCCTCTTCATACCCTTACACCTAGCTCAAAAGCAGGTAGAGCACTTAGCATAATTTAGGTTAATAGGCTCTTCAGCCCCAGCTCAGTCACACAGCAAGATGCACAGTAAACTGAATTAGCAATTTATCACCTGTACTTCTTCCAGCACTAACTGATGCTATAATCACACACCACTTATCAACACGTTTCAGTGCTGCCAAAGGCAAAAGTATGAAAAGCAAGCACTGATCAGCTGTAAATAGTTCACCTTTGTAAGAAAGGGACCTCATCTCTTCTTGGTGGTGCCAAGTAATAGGACGAGGCAACAGGCAGAAACTGATGCACAGGAAGTTCCAGCAGTATATGAGGAAGAACTTCTTTATTGTGTGCGTGAATCAGCACTGGAACGGATTGTTCAGAGAGAGTGTGGAGTCTCTTCACTGCAGATACTCAAAAGCCACCTGGACACAATGTTTAGTAATATGCTCCAGCGGATGTGCCTGGTCACAAAAGTTGGACTAGATGATCTCCAGTGGTCCCTTCCAGCCCTATCCATTCTGTGATTCTGTGATGTCAGTGGGAAAGACTCGCTGGAATTACGTCAGCTGCAGCTCCATACCATGTATGGCAAGGAGACCCTCCCAGGCACACTGGTCCTGAAGGAGGCCCTAATGTTCATCCTCCAGAATTATTCCAAAGGAATCTAAAAATTTCAGTGAATGCTGGCTACTGAAAAGTGCCAGTTTCAGTGGTTGTCAATACCAAAAGCTATTTCACATTTCACTTTTAAATCACAATCTTGCACTTTGGTGACACTGCAATAAGAATACAGTTTCACAAAAGCTTGCTTCTCAATTAAAACATACTCTGAGAAGTAACAGAGAAAAAATACCCCTGTTCTGTCAGTTCTACCTACTTTCATATATTTAGAGTTAGATCTTCCTAATTTGGAAACATTTACTCACTGCTGATGAACTAAAACTAGAGAGGAGAATGATGTGTATTGCCTTCTACTTCTTGCATCATCAATAGAATTGCAAATAAGTCTGAATTTGCAACACTGAATGTCAACGGTTTTGTCCTAATTACATCAGTGAGTCAGCACTAAAACACAATAGGACAGAACTAGTGTAGAGCAGTAATAAATCCTCATTCTCTTTGACTATCAGATACTGCCACAACTGGAACACTGGCTACTGCTAAAAAAACTCAATGAAAAAACACTAAGCTAAAAAGATTAATTCCCTTAAATGAAAAACATGGATATCTACTATGATGCCATTTTTATAAAGCCATTCTTCACAGAAGAATTAATTTCCACGTAACATTAAGGGATTCATTTTGAGAAATCATCTGGGTTTTCTGTCAATGCTGTTGCAAAGTTTCTGCACTCATCTATTAGAACACACAATCTGTGGTTATGAAAATCACTTTACATACATGATTTTCCTTGGAGTGCAGAGTTATCTATTAAAGCTCTATCTTTAAGGTTCGGGGAAAGGATTTTGCTTCATTTTAAACACAGAAGGCAAGTAATGAAGAGGACAAAATTCTGGAGTAAAATCCAGAAAGTCACTGCTAAAGACTGGGAATGCCAGCAGTAAATAGAAAAAATTGTTCTGATAGCCATGAATTTTTCAGATCACACAGCCTCACATCATATGCTTCAGGTATAACTTTCAGATATGCACAGCTGCAATTTTTGTTTAGGGACTTTTTACATTTAAGGAGGAAGAGAATGGGAGGATATGTATAGTGCCAATTATTTCCAACGCTTCTGAAAGAAGCGTAATCACTATAGACCAGCTTCCTACAAATTTCTGCACCAAACCAGTGAAACTACAAGGGTTAAAAAAATCACACAAATGGTGATTTTTAAAAGTAAAATGACAGTAATTAATCTGCTGAATGTGACCCTCCTGCCTCCTGATTCTTCTGTCTACTGTGGAAGAAGACAGCGGCAGGCCAGGGGAGAGCACAGAAGCAGAAGATGCTCGTCAGAGACATGCAAATTAGTACATGACACAGAACACATGCAACAAGATCCACCAAGGCAGCAGCAACACTAACAGGCCAACAACAGAGAAGTGTGACAGCAGTTGGCAGATCTGGGAATGACTGATTATCTAATGGTGACTGGTCCAATTAATAATGCAAATATACACTGATGTCAGGAGTGGGAATTTTCTGGTACCAAACCTTCTCATTAAAGCTATTATTTCCTCCTGGTAACATAAACAGTATTTCATCTCAGACTGCAGGCTGCTCTTTGTTTGATTTTGGTTCCCTGGTTTGCCTGCTGCTTTCTAATGATGTGCTTTTGTGATGATGCTAGCTAGTTATAGCCATTCAACGGGAAGTGAGCAGAACTGCTGAAAAGAAAAAATATTCAGCAAGTTCACTAAAATCAGGCATATGTTACTCAGATGATCTCTTCTACAAGCCAGTAACAGGAGAAATACACATTAAGACCATGTTTACCAAATCACAAAACATAAAAAAGTGCACTGGGTTTCTAGATTCACAGGTAACACAGAGACAGTGAAAAAATATCCTTATGTCTTCTATAGAAGAATGCTGTTAATGAATGCATAAATGTATCCAATGTAAATGCATTGGCTTTGCATTTAGATTTGCTTAGAGAAAATTATTGATTCTCAAACCCCCAAATTTTAGGAGAGTTCTGAAAATTATTTTAAAGAAAAACAACACACTATGGTTTATCCATAGGTATATTATTCAAATTGGATAACTTGTGAAAATCTTACTTATATTCCTGTATAAATAATTACTTTTAATTAAAGGAACTGCAAATAACAGAACAAAAAAATCAGTATGTTGCTTCACACACAAGGAGGAAGTCTCTTTCAAATAGCATAATAGAAAAAAAGATCATCGTAATCTGTTCTTAAGGGTATGTACTAAATGGTATGTGTAAAATATCTTCTGGTATAATTTGTTTATTTAATTGTGTATTTTAATTATTGAAGCTTTAATAAAACAATATGTGAAAACTGTGTAAGCATATATAAAACAAACTGGTATACCACAATTGCAAATACTTTTCCTAAATATCCATCTAATCTTAATGTCATGAGCCATCCCATTGAAACTGTTGGGATCACTCATACCCCTAGAATTAAATATGCTTCTATCTATCATAAACAACAAACACACACTTTCTACACAGGGACCTGTCAGTTTGATTGATGGCGGAGATTAATGTAACTTTGCCCTGCGCAGATAAGGGGCTCCATCATGGGCAAACATACTTATTCTAAAGTATGGGGGAAAAAAAGAAAAAAAAGAGAGAGACAGAAAAGCCCCCCAAAACTCAAGTTTGCTTCAACAAAAACAGGAGAGAAATTTTACATATATACATATATATCTCTGTGTGTATGTGCACATATATAAAAATAATACGTTGCCTAACCAGGTATACAAACAAACATACATAAATGGCTAATTTCTATACAAATACTAACTCAATTAGTTGCATGCCTGTGTCATGCAACAGCATTAAACAAGCAGTGGTTCTGTTTTTCTGAAACTCTTTTGAAACCACATAATAAATGAAGTGTGCCCATTGACTTTATTTCAAAGAGTTTGGGCCCAGTTAGTAAATAGAGTGTTTTGCCAACATGCTGGGTGTTTGGCTTGGATGGGCCAGAGACTTCAGGATACGGGTGAACATTTTACACTGGGACACATCATGTTTCATTAAACCATGTCACCCAAAAAAAACCCACAAAAAAACCCCCGAAAAACCACACCACCAAAAAACCCAAAAAAAGCAACATTTTTCCTCCCCTGCATTAGACAAAGATACAGGAAATAAACCATAAGCTGCATTAGCACTGCTAGAAATGTGCAAAAGCAGAGCACTTGTACCATGCAAAGCATGCAGAGAGAAGAGGAAAAAAAGTACTGAAGCACCAGAGGGATACACGCATTTGTTAAAAGAGATTCTCTAAGCATACTAACCTGCTGGTTCTAATGAATTTTCTACTTTGTCGTTAACATCGAAAACACGATCATGAACACCTATAGTTTTCATACAGCTGTCTATAACAAAAATAGAGATAACAGCCAAATATGTTAGTGAGACACCCTTAAACTCCCCACTTTCCTTTTTTCCTCTCTTTTTTTTTTCCTCTTTACTACATATAATTAAGCATATTCATATTTTAAATTCTGTGGCACTTGTCCAAATGCCACTATAGTCTCCCATTTGCACACATGTCAAGAAACAACAAGTTAGCAACTGCCATGTAATTAAAACAAAGCTTTATGAAAAACAATAAGAAAATATGATGAAAATCGTAAGACAAATGTTGCTGTATGTACAGAACAGATACAAGATTTAACAATGAAAAAAAAAAGATTTACTGCTGCTTACTAGACCACACAGTAAAGCATGCACTGGAAAGCCACCCTCGAAAGCTTAATGTGAAGAACTTACTTGCTGGTCGCACAAAGACCTTAAGCTTTAGGCAGGATCTCCTTCCATTATCTGGGATCGCAGAAGCTGCAAAATGAAGAAAAAGGAAAGACAAGTGGAGGAGTAAGAGAGGGAAAATACAAAATGTGTTTTGTGCTAAAATAAAATATCCTTTATTTTCCCTTCATCTGAAAGGCTGGACACATTTCAGCCTCTGCATGTAAGGACTTCCAAGTGCACAAAGTAGACTGACTATGCAAAAGCAGGGAAAAAACTGTAAATTTGATTCTAATTAATTTCTTTATTATTTTACATGGAAGTTGTAAAGTACACAGTATTTTCAATGTTTCATTATCTCCTTTCACCTTTCCACACCTTTTTCTTGAAAGCTTGTTTAATATGGTTTTTTTTATAATACATTTGTCCACTCTGACAAAATAACACTTCAGAATATAGAATACTTGGAGAAAAGCTAGTCTTGAAATACTAGGCCATAGGCTTCAACAGTGTAAAAAGGGGTGAAAAATAAAAATTACACCAAAGGTGACAGTGCTAAAAATGGTATTATGTATATAGTCTCAGAAAAGTAGAAATACCGATAAATTTTACAGCAAAGTCAGCCTCCATATGCATCTGCCTTTGTTGACAAAATATTGATTATGCTTCAGTCAAAACATGATTCCCCATGTCACAGAACTAACAAACCAAAATCAGTTTATTCCTTCTTTTTGCCCTCCCTCGTCATTTCCCATTCAAAGTATTTAATTTTAAGAATATTTACTGTACTTGGAGAAAAAGAGTAAGCGGAAACATGTCTCGCACTAATGCAAAAGATCACACACAAAGATCTAGTGCCAGCACCTACTTCTTTTCCCAGGAAAAAGTGCTGTTGTAAAACCTTCCTTTCTAGAACTGTTCTTCCCTCAAAATACATGATCATAGGGAAATATGCCTGCCTGTCACCACAGACTGAACTCCATTGTGTATTGTCTGCCAGTCTTCACAGATTGGTAACTTCCCTCAATGTCTGCAATTTTGAAATTGCACATTGGCCCACGGCTCAACATGCACACTGGCAACAAAGCAACCTGACTCAGGCATGCAGATTTTCACTTGTGAAAAATCATTCACACTTTTTTCTTACAAAAAACCCTCAAAAGCTATTGCTAAAAAACATTGTCTGAAGCATTACAGAGTGACTTTTATTTCACTGCATTTGACATGCTACGTATTAGGGCAGAACGAATTGCATTTTGCATTAAATGGCAACTCCTGGAAAAGATGATTGGGCTGGCAAGATGTGAGTTTGTTCTGTTTATCCTTGTTTCATCCATTTTTATTAATCCTATCCTTGTGTGTGACAAATAACTACAATAATTTATACACAGACATATGAATGCACACTCTTCATCTTCATGCTAAGCTCATACTCAACTAATTTGAAATAAACTTTGTAAGTCTTTTGCTTGCAGGCAGGCACCAGATTTTTCCTAGAAGAACTTACAAAAAAAACCTAGCAAACTCAGTACAAACAAAAAAAAAAGCAGCAAAGTAAATAATCTAATAATGCTAAAGCTGTAGTTCCACATGTTGAAAGTTTTAGAAAAAATTTTCCCCTCTTTCAGTCAAAAGACAAAAGTGTGTAGAAATGATGTTTCCCCCTTCTGAATGCCAAGCAAGAAGAGTTAACAGCTAGTTTTGCTATAGGATCTTACTAAATCAAAGTCAGAAAATATCCCTCTATTGACATTTACAGTAACTGGCCTGTTATTTAGGGCACAATATTTACACTCTGTGCCTATATTCAGGAAATTATGTCCTTTCTGTGGCCCTCACTGAATATATGCAACCGGCTAAATGGTTTGTTAGGACTCAATGGGCAGTTGTTGATTTCTCAAAAGATAAGAATCCTACAGTCATTAATAAATTACAAGCATAAAGGTGGAAATAACACTTGCAACATTAGACAAAATAGAAACCCTGCAGTAAACTTACCACTATCACATTTTTTCTGCCCGAAATTATTTCAGAAGTGCATTATGACACACATTTTATTTTAAGGCAAGTTTTACCTTTGATGCTTACATTCTGTTGTTTATGTCCATAAAAATAAGAACATTTTGCTCACTGCTGTTCATTATAACACTCTGTTATTCAGTAGCTAACTAGAATACCAGTGACTAGCTAGGATAGCTAGGAGCTAATAATATTCTATCTGGAAAAAAGAAATCTATTCTTTCCAGAAAAAAACAGAATATTAATGCTCTGTTCATATGTGTCCAAACATGTACATAATATTTGCACTCAGGAGAAAATAACAGCTAGTGATTGGCTATGTTCTTTGGAAGAAAAATATTAAAATCCATTCATTGTTGGAATCTTTTTCCACTATTGGTTTGCAACTACAGAGTATATCATGAACTACAGTGCTATTGCAGCCACAGCAGCTGCACTTAAATCATTATCCCAGAAACTGACACACTTTTAGTGAGACGTATGAAAAAGTGCTTTTCTCCTTTCCAGAAAAATTACATATTGTCAATGTTTGCAGTAAACTCAGAAAGATTCCTCTTTAATCAGTGCTTTACTCCTTCAAAAGGAATAATAACGAATAATAATAATAGTTTAAAAAAAATCAAATTGCATTTTCAGCACTCACATCTGTCTTAACAACCAAGACCAAGGTGGTGAAGGAATACACTGCAACCTCTTTGGCCTTCCTGAGACATTAAGTACTATTTGCCAAGATGCATGACTGCAATCAATTTTTTTTTCCTTTCTTTTCCTCACATCCTCCCTCCTTCTCATTTTTCCTTTTCATCTTAAAAGAAAAAAACATACCAGTGACAGTTTTTGTCTTAAGACCAGATGTATCACCCACAGGAAAGAGTCAGGAAAGGAGAAAGAGAACTGCTCTTTGTCAGCTGGGATCTGTAAAAGCTGCTTCTCAGGTAAACCACTGCCTGTTGTTGCTACATTCCACTGAAATTAGCTATAGTATAAGAAAATATGTCCTTTCTAGGTGGTACAAAGAGAAATCTCATCCTCCTTCCTGCACAAAATCAGGTTAGCCCCTAAGACTTTGCTATAAGGCTTTTCTATTTGCCCATTTTAAAGGTGACATCAGCTACAAAATAGAGGCCAGTTGTGAGAGCAGGAAGCCTCTGATGCTAATGGAACCTGTCCCAAGCAACACTTTCCATTTCAAATGCCAGAATTCCCAATGAAAAAAAAAAAAAAAAAAGACAATTGAAACCTTGCTGCACAACAAAAAGAAGCCTTTGAAAAAAATCCCTTCTAAGGACCAAAAGAGGTTATATGCCTTTTTTTTTTTTTTTCCCCCATGAATGATATTAGACTAGAAAAGATCTAACTGGTTTAGTTTGTGTCAGGAAGAATCGCAATCGAAAACAGAAGAGGAATTCTGCAGTGTTCCTAGTTCCTACATGTCATTACAATTCCTATGATACTTCTCTCCTCCCTTGCCCTACCTCACCTTTACCAGCAACTTCGTGACAATCTCCTGGGTCTCTCTTTTAAAGAAAATGTTTTAGACTTCTTGGTTACATAAAGACTTAGGGTTAGAAGAAAGTGCAAAGAAAGACTTGGGGTTAGAAGAAAGTGAAAACTAAAATCCCAAGATACATGAAAACATCTCAATGATTATAAAAATAACTGGTTTGGTCTCTTCA
>VWZF01003318.1:150212-160657 GCA_013396755.1 Sclerurus mexicanus
AATATATATAAAAAATAAAAAAAAATTATACAGCTCTCAGCTAGAAAACACAAGGTGCATTATTAATATATTAGATATAAATAACAGGTTAGGTCCTTCCTCAGCCTGATAACACTTAGCAGTTATTCAATGACTGCAGGAAGCTGCAGATAGAGAATAAAAAGGTAATATACACAGAAAACAGTTATGCAGTTCAATTTACTATGATAAATCCCAAAAACTCATTAAAGGAGTCATCAAGATAGAGCCCAATCTGTACAAAATAGGCTAATTAAAAAGTAAACGTTCAAAACAAAAAAAAATAAAATTTCAAAAGTAACTTGGTTATCAGGGCCTGCTAGTGATGCGACAAAAGTTGTAATTAAGTATTTCCTTTCCTATGACACGCAACAGTTTGCCTGGCAAATACCTGAGGCTCACTTTCTAACTAAGAGCAAGTTATCGGCATATAAAAAGTGTCTCAACCATCCTATTTACTGATATTCACATGTAATCAGTGGTTACCTCTGCTTGCCTGCTCACTCATTCTTAGCTTTCTAATTAGAGGATTACACTTTTCTCCAAAATGCAAGTCCTAATACAGAGAAGAAAAGGAATCACAAATGCAGTTCAAATCCTCCTTTAGCACTACAAAGACATTTAACATTCAACTCACAAGACACTATGGGCCATATTAGACAGCGAAACTGGTTCAGTATAGACAAAGTGCTCCATTTATCTAAGTCACTCAGACAGCACCTCTGTTTAGAATGGGGGGGACACTGGTAAAGGGGCATCCTTTCCTTTATGAGGAAACCCAACACCCTCATCACACCTCTGTAGATACTCTGCAGATGGTAATTCTCTTACTATTTTGTATCTCAGTTTCTATTACCAAGTTCACTTGGAGTATTCTCTGAAGGATTAGAAAGCAGTGTTCATGAAACACAGAAGACAGTCCATTCTCACTGCATTTTTGAAAAATGTCATGAATGTTTTCTTCTGCTTTCTGCTAAGAAGTCCAGCACACAGGGTCTCCTTTTGGGAAGAACTGAGAAATCACACCAAGATCTTACCTCAGTTCATTGCAGATGTACTACTACCAACACCCTCTCTTACACAAATTCTGGCACTGATAAGTGCTTCCCAGCCATAAGCACTGAACAGAAGAATTGTTTCAGTCTGGGAAGCCAATAGAGGATTAATTTTGAACTTCTCAGCACATTAAATCGAGATGCCACATGCATACAGCTTGAGTAAACACCTAACACTGTCCAGGCAAAAGGGCTGCACATGTAACTTCTGCAATCACCTAGAGAAAGACCACAAGGAGATAACCTGCAGCAACACCATACACAAGATGCTGCATGTTGTAAATCAGAAACTCATGTTTACGCAGTCCTCACACTCTCTTAGTCCTGTAAGTTACAGACAATCTCTTCAGGAGAAAATATCTATAGCTCTGATTTGCCTCTAGCCCTTTCAGGCACAATAGCACTCCCATTAGTCAAATCCAACATCTAGGTAACCTCATACAACTTGCAAATCATAATTCCATCAAACTGGAGTGTTTTAGCATACAATATTCTGTGTCAGCTACAGAGCTTTAGAAAGTTTTATTTTTAAGAAGAGTCATGTGCTTCTTTCTTTGTAAAGAAATGAGTATGTCTGAGAGCATTAAAAATGCAGTTTTCCATTATGTTTGCCACAGGCAATATTTCTCAATTTGTGCAAGTCAGAAGAAAAAAATAGCCTATTAGTTGTTAGAAGAGCTCAGCCTTTCCCCTGTAGGTTTTCATGTGATTTACCATACAACACAAATGTATGCAAATTAGGCAGGTAAATGCAGAATTAGTTATTAATATTCTTCTCACAGTTTAGATTGAAAAAAGTTACAAATTTGCATAAATGGTACAACTGAAAAAGTCAGCTAGAATTAAATCAATCAATAAAGCACTCCTCTGTTTGCATACATGAAGTAACATCCACAGCTAAGGACAATAATGCATTCTTCAAAATTATTAACAAAACAAAAAAAAGAAGAAGTCCTTTGAAAAAATTTATAGATCTTTTTTTCCTTGTATGTGTTAAAATAAAACTAAATTTAAAACAGATAAACAGTGGCCCAGTGGAAAGCACAGCTCTCATCAACATTTCAGTTTAATTTCCATATCTGCTTTTTCATTTCAACCTATCAGCAAAAGCTTTGTTCTGATAGCATACATGACTCCATCCTGAGAACATTAAAATACTGAATGTCCATGACTTGCTCATTCTTCAGATGTAAAAACTAAGCACAATTACTCAATAAATCATGACAAAACTTATTGTTAGATTTGCCACAGCTGAGTCCACCTTCTCTCTGTATTTAGTCATAACCAAGATGAGAACACCAAAAAAAATTACTAAGCAACTTAAAGACACAGAAATCTCAAGCCAACAGAGAGAGAATCAGATCTGAAAAACCACTTGATCTAGAACTGCCAACAACACTTGAAAACTAAGAAAAATTGCCTAAAATGGAAAGTAAGTAAATAAATAAATGAACAAACAGATGAAAGACCACAGCTAATACTACCTATAGTTTACTAGCATTTCCAACTGTGTATCTTAAAATCCACGGTATTAATGGGAAAACTAATACAAATGCATATTTTCCATTACTCTTGCATGCTCAACTACATCTGTATGAAGTAAAGGTAATCATGTTTCACTTTTGTACTGACCCCTGTCTGTATGAAGATATATGCCTACACCCATACATGGACTTATATTCTGCAATCCATTCAAAATACAGATGACAAAGTGCACAACATGGAGAAAAATACTTGATAAAAGCCATGTGCACAACAAACAGATAGTGAAATACTATATTTATTTCTTAATGTCTTATACATAATTCGCACTGACATTGCACTGTGTAAAAACACTGGATTATTAAGGCCTACTTCGCAAGTAATTGTATTTCTCAGACATCCTAAAAATAACCTAGTAAATGGAAATGACTTGCCAGACAAATGCTATTTTAGTGAAAGTTCTTGGAAGAAAGTAATAGAGTTACTGTTTCTGCACTTAATGCTGAATGAACTGTCCCTGCACAACTGCTTGGCCAGGAAGAACATAATTTTTCTTACAGTTACTAATCCATTATAACTTATATATCTCATTGAAGGCTGCATAAACTGAATGTAGATTTCATATCAAAGTCATACAAAACAAAATCAAGCCACGTAAGTTAAGAAATGTAAACCATGAACTTCCAGCTTAATTAAGCCATTTGCTCAGTACTTCCTCTTAGTGTGGTCCAGCCCTGTACCTCTCTTAGGAAGGTCCCTTTTCTGCTCCAAGGGCTGATTTAATGACAAGCCTTCCCTGTTGCTGGCCCAGCTGGTGTACTGGAGTCAGACTTTTTCAGTGCAGAACATCAAAGCAATCCAAAGCCCAGTTCTTCCCAGTGCTGGGCAACGCCAGAGGTGAACAGCAGCTGTGGGCTCATACGAGGCAGACAGCATCACTTTGAATCCAGTCCAAAGGCTTATTATAGTGATGCTGTTATCATCTGTCCTCCTCCCAAGTTGCTGAGTCCTGTTGAGTTGAGGAAAACCTCAGTGCAGGGCAGCCTGTACCCTTCACATCTTCAGGAGAGCAACAAAACAGACATTTCAGATGCTGGAAAATCCAACTCTGCCTGTGCTGTTCCTCTGAACCAAGCCTTGAACCAGTAAGGTAACAAAGCTCAGTTGTTCTTTGCAAGGAGTTTGTTTTTTTCTTTTCATAAAAGCAGGAACATTTATGTTTAGGGCAAAACTGTCATCTAACACCTAGCCTGAGTCTCTCAGAGAATCAGTATTGCTTTTGTGGTGTTTCTTCTCATTAAAAACAAACAAAGCTCTGCTGGAAATAAATGAAAGGCATACCTTACTTGGAATGGACTTTTAGTTGCATGTAAGTTCCTGTGAAATATAAAGAATTGTAGATGAAGAATAGACCATATACTTGCTTCCACATGAAATATTTGCAGGTGTTTCTCTCATATAAAAAGGTTTGCCTTTCAGAAACTATTACATACCTTAAAATAAGTGCTAACATTTCTGCAGTAGCCCAATATTAATGACTGATGTCATACTTTCTATTGCAACAAACCAACACTTATTAACTGGAAAGAAATAAAAACCTCAGATCTCATTACTGTTTTCAGTGGTATTAACAAAATCAAATACAGTTATTGTACAACATTAAGACTGTATTAAAGCAAATTGCTAATAAAACAAGTTAATACTATCAAATAAAGCACTTAGAGAAAAATATACCCTCCTCAGAGTTTTCATAAGCACTTTTGTACTTTGATTTTCCCTTGGTATCACTAGAAATAAAATGGTTTTCTTTAAGCAGGCTATCCATTTTGCTAATTTCCATCTCTAAGAACTAGACATCTGTAAATCCTTTGAAGAGACATTATAGTCTTGTTAGTAATGACTTTTTCTTTTTGATCTTTAAAGCAACATGTTCACCCACATGGAATTTGTGGGTATTGTATCATGTTACTAAACTCATAACACTTTAATGGACTTCACATTACCCATGGCTAGCTTTACCACTGCTGACACTATAATTAAGGCAGGGAGAAGCATTCCATTCTATTCCATCTTCATGGGCTTACCACTATCTTCAAAATATTTAGAAACTTTTCTATTTTTCCATGCTATGCTTGAAATCCTGTCAGTTTATAAAAACAAAGAAGTAACTATAAATTTTGGTTTTTGCTAGGGTTGTGACACCTACATAGATGTGAAAAGTTACTTTTGCTACTCACCTAAGCAAAGCAACAAAATATCTTGTTCATGTCTTGCACAGAAGGAAGAAGATATAAAGATAGGAAGAGATGCTCAAGAAGTTGTCTTAGAATCAGGGGAAATTTAGGGGTGGAAAAAAGCATAGAATGGGGGTTGTAGTTTGTTGTCTTTTAAAATAAAGACAAACAGTGAGAATAATGCAATTTTGAATGTGAGTGCATGTGCATGCCCAAAAGTTTGCAACCAGACAGCTTAGGGATAATACCTTCAGTCAAAAGACTTCAGAAGGGATTTTTCTCTCGGTAGAGTTCTAACTGCACCTTGGCAGAGCCTTTACACAGATAAATCCAAACTTGTGCAGCATGGAAGCCAGATATGAAATCAAAATTATAAATTTTGGAAAACACATGATAGTCCACTGTAATTCAAACTCTTATTCTGAAACATAAAGATTCGCTGGGCAGAGACCTTCTGTTTCATTGCACCTACTATGGTGGAGTCCCAGACCATGACTGAGTACACAGTAACAGATGTCAGCACTATATTAATAACAATATATTAATAGCACATCTTTATCATGTGAACTCCCAGTTTGCTCAAGTCCTGCAGAGGGACTACTGAACATTCAATCACTCCACCATACAAGCCAGAAATTTATATCCAGTCCTTAAAAGGATTTCCTTAACCCTTCAACTTGTCACCTTTATCATGAAAAATTCAGGAACACATCAAGCCGAAGTTTTCTCTTGAGTCAAAATTTGTCCAGTGTACCAGGCAATAGCACTTTTATTTAAACTTCTACATCCCTGCTTCTGTCTTTCACTTGCCTGGCTTGTGTTCAGTGCCACAGGTCTCACTCATGCTTTGAAATCCATATTTCAAAAAGCCAACTTGTGTGAGAATAGCCATAGCTTCATGAAGGAAAACTTGTCAGGACTTTGACATGTCTCACCTATGCCAGAAAAGGACTGCAGTCTGTTGTAACTATGACTGTGGGAAAGTCCAAGACACCCATGGGAGTGCTAACCTTTCATTTATTCTGCCACAAATTATTTCCTTCTGTGCCCCTTTCTTTTTAAAAAGAATAATGTACACCACAGGCTGTTTAGCCCTATTCTCAGTGATCATTCCCACATGAACTCAAAATTAGACATACATGTGTACACTTTTCCATAACTGGGACTGAAAAGCCCTGGTGGTTTGGACACCATTTTAAAAGCAATGAATACCTCTTCATGCTTGAAACTCATGGGGACCTTTTGAGCTTTTCTCTTCCCGAATGCTGCAACAACTGTCCTCTCAGAACTGAAGAGAGAACTCTACCTCTCTTCCAGAAAAGGTCCTGTTTCACACTAACAATGTAACCGAGCAGACTGGGAAATCATTAGCTCTATTTTCTAACTGTTCCTTCGTGATCTAAGGAAGCACCTCCCCACTGCAAGCTTATTCTTCTATTCTTTACACATTAACCAGATAAGAACTAGCATAACAAAGCTGTGAACAGCTTCTAATATTTTTTTTCCATATATATCTAAGGTTGTATGTATGGAAAAAAATGTGGGGCAACTCAGGATACTTACTGGAAAACTTTCTTACTGACACATATTTCACTTCAAAAGAGATGGACAAAAAACTCTGCCAAATTAACTTTTGTCAACCACACGGTGTCCTTCACTGTTCAATTTAAGTGACTCTAACCTACTGTGGTATCTCCACTTCTCAGAGTGTAGAGAATCAAGCCTAATCCTACTAGAGTAGCCCTGACAGTGAACAATCCCCATCGCACTCTCTGTAGCCATGAAGATTCACTTACATTTGTGTCTCAGCTCCTGGCCAAGTCTACATCAACAAACATGTGGCTGGATACAGTTCTGGTAGCTGCATGACAGTGTGCACCACATCCTTCTTTCCTTTCACATTGAAAAGGGGGTTCTGTGCACTGACCTTCTACAAAGAAATCTGGACACACTGTCATTTACCTTAGTTAGGAAAAGAGTCACTTGAAATACATGGATTCTCTCCTTGAGTTACTACAGCAAAACTTGCAGCACTCAGAAACTAACTAATAACCAACCAAACAAAAAAAATCCCAGTCTGAGATCACAGCTCTCACTTTGAGGTGGGGGGGAGCATCACATCTGTAAATACGTGTGTACCATCTGATCTGGAGTCTTAAACACCAAAGGTAGTGGATGCATCCAAACACATCTATGAATTATATGATAGGATATTGTTGCCTTTTTACCCCTGAGTAAAAAAACATGTATGCTGCAGTACCAGCTAAGGCAGGCTATGCATGCCTGGTGCCTGCCCATCCCACTCTCACAGCTGCCTCAGGCACCAGCTGTCCTGAAGCACAGAGAGATATGACTTCCAGACAGGACAACGGTAAATCTGTGTGTCTCATGGTCTCTTTTGGAGATTACACAGCCAGAACCAACGACACAGAAGGATTCTTCTTGCTCTGTGTTCCTAGTTAATTTTTAAGATCTCTGTAAACTTCCAGTTCACCTTTTAGGGGTCACTGAATAACTTGTTCTTTAGCCAAGTAAAAGTGCGTGTGGTACACTCCTGCATTTTTCTCTTCTACCCTTGTGAAATATCCTGCAGAGACAAGAATATTTTTTTCTTGGATCAAGATGGATTTTTTTTTTTTTCTGAAAGCCCACGAGGTGTGTAATCAAAGCTGGCACTGGAGCATCCTAATTACGAAACCCAGCAAGGAGCTTTCACACGCATTTTGTGGACTTCAGATTTCTTGTTCACAGAATATTCTTGCTGAGAAAGAAGAGATCATGAGAAAAGTTCAGGAAACAGAACCCAGACTGGCAGTAAATAATTTTTCACTTCTGCCTTTAATACCAAGATCAAATAAAGAAAAATTGACCCTGTATTTGTAACATGTCATTCCATTTTTACTTGAGAAATCGTCCTGAACTCCTTAGACAGAGAACTAACGTGGCGCTGAAAATGACAGACATCGAAGGAAGGAGGGTTTAGATTTTTGTTTTGATTTATTCACAAAAAACATGCATCTTCATAGAAAACACAGAATGCTTTGGGTTGGAAGGGGTCTTTAAAGATCATCTAGTTCCACTCTCCCTCCCCTCCATGGGCAGGGACATCTTTCACCAGACCAGCCTGCTCAAAGCCACATCCAACCTAGCCTTGAAGACTTCCATGGATGGGGCATCCACAACTTCTCTGGACAACTCTTTCAGTGTCTCACCACTCTCTGAGTAAAGAATTTACTCCTAACATCTAATCTAAACCTACTCTCTTCTAATTTAAAAATAGTTCATGCTTGCCCTTGTAAAAGTCCCTCTCCCTGTTTATTTCAGGCCCTCCTCAGGTACTGGAAGGCTGCTGAAAGGGCTCCCTGGAGCCTTCTCCAGGTGCAACACCACCAGCTCTCTCACAGGAGAGGTACTCCAGCCCTCACAGACTCCTCTGGAATTGCTTCAACGTGTTCTTTTCATCTTGGGCACCCCAGAGTTGGACAGAGTACTCCAGGTGGGATCCCACCAGCAGGGAGTAGAGAATCACTTCTCTACACCTGCTGGCCACCTTTCTTTCTGATGAGCCCAGGATATGATTGGCTTTCTGGGCTGCGAGCACACATTGCTGGGTCATGTTGAACCAATACTTCCAAGTCCTCTTGCTTAGGAATGCGCTCAATCTATACCTGTATGTGTGCTTGGGATTGCCTTGACCCAGGTGCAGGACCTTGCATTTATCCTTGTTGAAATTCATGAGATTTGCACGGGCCCCCCTGTCAGGCCTGTCAAAGTCCCTCTGGATGACATCCCTCCCGCCTGTCGACCGCAGGTGTCATCTGCAAACTCGCTGAGGGTGCACTGATCCCACTGCCCATGTCACCGACAAAGATGTTAAACAGCACCAGTCCCAACACTGAGCCCTGAGGAATGCTGTTTCACCCTGGTCTCCACTTGGACATCAGAGCCCTTGAAACAGAGCTAGAGAAAAATAGCGGGTCTGAAGCGCTGTCTCTGCTGGCTGCTTTCTGCTGAGCTGAAGTGACCATTTTCAGATCCTTTCAATCTGTGGTGAAAAGATCATTACCATGCTACTCCCGGGAAGTCAGTCCTCCTGCAAGTAAGCTCCTTTGTTATGAATATGGAACAGATGGAACCAAATCTATCTGCTCCATAGGAACAAAAACACTTACAACCTAGCTCTCTCTATTAAAGACTGTACTTAGCTCCTTTATAGCACTGGCTTTCTGTGCACTGCTGTGAGGTTTTGACTTTATAGAAAAAGGCGCTTCATAAAAGCAATAGTTCTTACTCCTAAACCAAAAGTGGCCTAAGAACAGTAGAAGATGAATGCAGTGTTTAACCCACATGGCTCCTTGGAGATATGCAAATATTCAATTACTATTTTTTTAAAGCTACAAAAAGGATTTTTTCTGAGCAGGAAAAACAGCCATATGTCGCAAAGACTGCATCAATAGCAATGAAGTACACAGACGGTAACAGGCTACTTGCTCTAACAAAGGTTAAATCTAGCTCCGTTATTGCAAGAAATAACACAGATTTTTTTTTTGTAGATATATAACTGTGGATCAAGATGACACTTCTGAAAAAAAATTTGTATTGGTCTTCCAAAAATTGACTTTTTTTGGAAGATCAAACAGTCTGATATAAATGAATACAAAAAAAGATTTAATGCATCAATTTATTTCCAAATATTGCATCATGCAGGGCCTATTTCCTAAGACTTTAAGAGAAACTACATCAGTATTACAACAATTAACTGTGCAAATTGAAAATATGCACAAACTGTGCCTGAAACTGACAAATTTACTTACTGACTCTGCTCCTTAAGCAAGTAGGTGTAGAGGATCTGTCACTTCTCTAACCCTCAGAACAATAACAAATGTTTATTCCTAGCCACACATTCATACATACACACAGATATTGTTTATATCAACCTTTCATAAAAACTCACAGAACGAAAGTCAGAGACCTCATTTACTCACAGTTTAATATGTTAATACATTTACCATTTGGCTGCTTTTTCAGAATGATTGAAATAAGGATATCTGTGACAGAATGTTTTGATTCTGACTAAATCAAGTCTTCAGGCAAATGTCCCCCCCGCCAGCGAAGGCACAGCTTGCCTGAAGTCATAACCTTTGTTGGTGGAAGGGAACTGGCCTTGAAACAGATCATGAAGCAGATGTTTTATGCCAAATCAGAGTCTAGGGATACACAGGCTACTGCAAATAAAACTCTTCTGCTGTCTGTTCAGTCATTTCAGTTCCCTGCAGTGTGAAATATGAAGTTGCCAACAAATGGCCAGTGTGCTATGCAGCACAGCAGGGAGGGCAAGTGCCACAGATGCACCAAGGGCTGGAAAACTCCTTCATTAGCTCTGCTCTTCAGCCCAAGCCTCAGCAGCGACATGTGGGTCATCCAATGGAAGGTGATGGTGCTTGTAAAGACAGGTTTCCATCAGTTCCAATTACAGAAATTGCGTGCGCTTGCTTGGGGGAGACGGAGTTTCATACGGCTGTATCCACAGATCACAGTCATTAGTGGCTCACAAAAAAGGGGGATTTTCAGCAGATTTTTTCCTAAATTTTCTCACCTGAGACAAGACAGCTGATAAAATACACATCTACAGGCTCACACAAAAAAAAAAAAAAAA
>VWZF01003318.1:160692-243606 GCA_013396755.1 Sclerurus mexicanus
AAAAAAAAAAGTCCCATCACCGTAATGTCAGGGTTCTGGTAAACAATTTACAACAGAAGACCTGTAGGAAATCCCACTGTTAAAGTAGAGGAGAGCATACAAGGCCTGCTACTACCCTCTCTGTGGAGGCAGCATTTGAACAAAAGGCAAGACACACGAATGCACCAGCTCCCTTTATTATTGGTCTCTCCTTCTAAATGTTTCCATCTGATTAAAGCATTACCTGTCCAGAGACTCTTGAGAGACAGATGTTTAAAACTCTAGTTTTAAGCTTTTTTTTTTTTTTATTTCTTAAAAGGAATCTTGTACTTTCAAGTCAGTTTCCATCCACATCAACACTACAATGACTCTTTTATGTGTTTCTAGGCTAAGAATTGCACTTTGTATTAAAAGGAAGGAACAGCTAACAATACTAGACAATCTTAGCCCTTGATTATGAGAGAGCAGAAATGTGGCTCAAGTTGATGATAATATTTGTACTTAAAAAACACAAACACCAAAAAAAAAAAAAAAACCCTGGTAAAATTACAAACATATAACTCAAAAGAACCTACTGACAAGCTTTCAAGATGTTTATAATCCACAATAGAGGTCACATTTTCAGAAGAACTCTGTGTTTCATATGAAAAGCATTTTAGAAATCAGGCCAACTATTTGGATACCTAAGTGACAACTAAGTACTTCTAAAGTTATGACTCCAGTAGGGAATACTAAACACTTCTGATATGTGGCCTGTAATATGAAATCTATTTATTTTACCTACTTTGGACTGGAATCAAGGAATAACAGGGTTGAAGAAACACAGGTGCAATTTATTCAGAAAAAACACAGGAACTGTATCTACCCCCGGGGTTATGTGGTGAGTTTTGTTGGTTTGGTCTTTTTTTTTTTATTTTGTTTTGCTTTGTTTTGTTGTTCTCTTTCAATTATGTGTTTGAGTGTATTTCAGATCAGCATCCTGAAGCCTAGATAAAGGGTTCACCTAAATGCAGATGCACCAAACCAACATCATAATCTCTGACAGTTGAGTCAAAAAAGACCACGATGATCAAGTAATCTGTATGCAGTCATTAAATTTTTTCAGAAGTCCAGTTAAAGTGAATCAAATCAGTAATTTTTTTGTTTTCAGTGTACATACACAGACTCTATTTACTTTTTGAATATGAAGTGAAACGAACAGTGGGAATTGAGGTCTATAAATTAAGAAAGCTGTTTCTTCGTGAGAGAACAAAGAAAAAACCATACCATCATTTTTAGTCTTTTTTCCCCCTTCCCTCAAAGTCATTATTTCAGGGTCTGCTTTTTTCAGTCTGAAATACATTTGTTGAAGAGCAAAGGCTGGGACTTTTTGGTGCTGGTTTTTTTTTTTTGTGTATCTTTCATTGCTGAGTTTTTTGGTGTTTTTGTTTATTTGTTTTGTTGGGGTTTTTTTAGAATGTGCATGTGCTAATAATTTCACCTTATATTTATATGGGTGGAGTGCAGATTTACACGTACATTTTAATACACAGGATATCATATGCTTCTCACAAGCACTTGGTGGAACAGCATATATCTTTGTGCAAAGCCAGCTATACTCACACAAGTACCAAAAGTGTAACTTTAATTTGTATTTCTAAAGCACAATGTTCCTCATTCTCCTAGTCAATACAGTTCCAAAAATTCTCCCTTCCTTTTCTGCCTAACTTAAATGTTAAGTGTTCCTCAAGAGGCTTATTTTTTGTTTAACACTATATTTCACTCAAAATATTCTATAGTTCACTAAAATTAAAAAAAGTCCTAGGCAGAAATATATCTTCTCAGCTAGGTCAGCATATTAAGAAATATTGTCCCCAGATAGTCATTTGTACAGACTTTCCCCAAGCTAACTCTTAACGTACATCTTTTAAACCTGTGTAAAATCTAGAACAGATTATTAGACTTCCAAATTTACCTGTATAATTTGTTTAGAAGCAATGCTCTTGTTTCTGATGAGAGCAAGCAGCTGGTGTTTCTGAGCAGGGGCTGCTTTAAGGGTCTGAGACTGCACAGCACCCTCAAATCACAGCAAACACTGACCATTACAGGAAACTGCAAAGCTACTGAAAAAGTCACCTTGTCCTTCAAATAAGAAGGCAGCGATAGCGTGGCATGACACACAGTTGGGAAAACCCCAGGGAAAGTGAACATGTTATATTTTCCATCCCAAGGATTCTGGTGGCAAACTTTCTGAACAGTTGACGTATTTCCTTTATGGAAGCTGGAATACATTTTGTAGAGAATGGCTGCTTCTGCCATTTTTTTAAGCAGGAGAGATTTCAGTGGGAATGTCTCTCTTACGCACATCCATTAACACATTAGTTACGAAGAAGAAGGGAAAAGGAACTAAGCACAGTAAAGACATAAAGCTAAAGAGAGGCACTGCTCCACCCTGAGAAATGTCATGAACAGTCTCCTACCTAAACTAGGGCTGAATTTATTTTTAAATTTATATTTAAAGAACAACTGATCAGATCAGCCCATAGAGGAAAATGATAATCTAGTGACATTATAATACAATGCCCAGGAAACACTTTACTGGCATTTAATATTAGAAACATCATTCAGTGGATTTAAAATTATGTATATTTTTAGCTTGATAAAATTAGCATTTTTATATTCACAACAGCTAAATTCTGTAACACATAACTATTGTTTTTTATCAGAGATCTAATCAATATTGGCTAGAGAGGCGTGAAGTTTCCCTCACTTGAGATCTTCAAGAACTGACTGAACTCCATCCTGTGCCATGTGTTTTGGGATAACCCTGCTTGAGCAGGGAGGTTGGACCACATGACCCACTGTGGTCCCTTCCAATCTTACCCACTCTGGGATTCTGCAATGTTACTTTTTCGTATTATTATCTCATAAATATATATATAAAAATATACACACACACATATATATATGCACTTAAAGGAACAGAATATCCATATTGATACACACTAAATACACAGTAAATATAGGAAAAAAAGGTCAGTCAGTCGAGAGGAAAATATTGTTACAAATATTTTGTCTTTTTGAAAGAACAGTATCTCTAAGACAACACTCATCCTTAGAAAAAAGAAAGTCGCTAAATAGACTCACTGCAAGTTTCACACATGCCAGGAACATGATCACATTCTCAGACCCACTGTATTCATCAGCTGCCCTGTACAGATTTTGGGGAAAGAAGGAGCACATTAATGCCATAACACAAGATTTCCAAAACCTCCATGATGCAGAATCACCCCTGCAGAAATCTCTTTACATTTGATGTTGAACAGAAGCCTTCCCTTTTACAGTTTGAGTATTAGCCATAGGAAGTTTCTCAGGGGAATAACACTACTTCTACTGATTTTATCATGCCCTTTTCTTGTGAAATATTTCACTGAAAATAATTGGAACCTAATGATGCTTCAGAGGAGTCTCTACATGAAAGAAAGAAATAATAGGAAGAAATGTTGTATTTGAAACTATACTTTCTTTTCACAGGATCCTTAGACATCCAATGGGAACTGTCAGAGCCACCAACGAATTAATTTCCTAATCTCTCTATAATGAGTTTTTTTCTCCTTCAACCCTTGTTTGTCTCCTTTGTAGAAAACATCTGATTTTTCACTTCTGTTTTGATTTCTGTAATTTTTTTACCATCCTAAAATGCAAAAAGTGGAAGCAAAAATGGAACTAGCCATAACAGAATAAAATGTAGCATGTCTCTCCTTGGAACATGATAAGCTCAAAAAGGAGTATGCTAGGAAATTGATTTTGTCTGTCCAAAACACGTGAAAGTGTGAAGGTCATGTTGGCAGTCTGCCCTGAATTGCTGTTAAATCCTGCAATATTAATTTTGACCTCTTTCTTATCATTCTAGTAATTCCTTCACACCCTGTACCAAGTTCATGGACAGCTCCTATGGTATTCCACAGAACTACTTGCAGATGTACAGAATGGGAAGCAGTCACATGTACTACTTTTTCCCAAAGATCTAAAGAGGACTCATGAAGCATCATGTGGGCAAAGAAAAAAGAAAGTATGAAGACAAAATGAATCAAAATATGCTATAACAACAGTGAGACAGACATCTTGCTTCTCCTATTGGAAATCTGGACTTGCCAAAAAATTAAGAAATGTGGGTCTGGCTTGTTTTTTAAGCTCATTCTGCTTTGTTGATTAACCTGTTTCTGTTCTTAAAATGAATTACATCATCTTGTTTCTCCACTGTATAATTTTATCATGGAGACAACAAATCATGCTGGCAGTGATGGTCTGCACTGAGGTGGAATGTATGGTAAAATACAGTTTTCCTCAAATGAATTGTTGAAACCGTTAATCTTTATCTAAATGCCCATAATAACTGTTTTGCTCTCCGTGGCAGTTGGGAGAAAAAAAAATGTCTTCCAAAAAGCATTTTGGCAGCCAATCTGCTTGTTAATAAAACCTGGAGAAACATTTGTGATTAATATAAATTACTAATTCCTCTTTTAATGCCTAAACGTGACAGTGACTAATTCACAGTTTTGCTTGAGCTGCCACTGAGTGTTTCAAGCGGGACTGAGAACAAAAAAAATGCTGTTGCACTGGTGTATGTTTCTAAGCAAAGCTACCACAGGTCCAAGTGCTAGAGACCAAGAACTCTGTCTCTGACAACAACTTCTAACTATACTGGCTGATTATTCTGCTCAGGACGGTAGTGCAAGCTACCTAACATCCCCCCTATTATAAGCTGGAAGTTGTGCATGGAAGCCAGTTACAGCAAACTGTGAGGTTCCTGATACCTAGTTGGTAGCATTTTTTAGTGAAAACAACTAGTTCAACAACTGGTATCTCTGTCTTGCTATAAATGTACTTTAAATGTATTCTTACACATTACTATTAATTTGAAACTCCAGCAGCATTATAATTTCCCTGTTTATACTGAACTGCTAATAAAATAACGTCAAAAGTTTTGTGAAATACTAGAAAATTTGATAAAATAGTTTGCTAAACAAAAACCTACCCATATCAGTTGCTTATGTATGAACTACACAACACTGTCATCATCATCCTCACCTGGAATATACTTTTATTTCTGAACAAACATGTGCTTTGCTTCTTCACCTCTCTCTGAGAAAGAAAAGCATTTTCTACATTGCTGGTTTACTTCTGGACTTTTCACTATGCCATTCCTGCCTTCTACTTCTCAATGCTGTTTACAGATAGGAACTGAGGAAGTTAGATCCCAGCTCCATGAATCACCAACAGGAGTTGCACACGTAACTTCATTCCTATGAGGAAAAACAAATTCATGACTTATCTGTGCACCACTAGCCAGAAGCAAAGAGGTGCTAATACTAAGCCCTCTTCAAGAGGACAGGTTGCATTCTTTTACAGTCCCTAGGTTCCTGAAGAAAGGGACTACATCTGAGGCAGACAACAAGTCCTGCTGGAGCTGCTGCTACAGATTCTGACTCCAGTCTCAACACAGGGCTCCATGCTGTAGGACAGCACATTCTTCAGTGCCTCACACCTGAATGTCTTCTGCAAAACCCTGAAATATCAGAGAGGAGTAGTCCACATGCAGTTACAAGCACTGAGATAAAGGAAGATGACCCAGTCTTACCACAAGTAGATGTGTCAAAAAAAATACTTAAGAAGAAATCCAAGATCGTATCTTCACAATGTCCTCACCTACAACTCTCAAAGCATAATTTAGGTTAGCTAAGCTGTTCTGGTGTATTTTTGCCTGAACACATTTTGAATGCCACTATGACTGAATTGTCAGGGCTCTTTAAATTGATTAAAATACTGCCATTCTGATTATCCTTCAAATAATTAAGATCATTTCAGCCCCAGAAGATCAGCAATAGCAACGTTATTCCCCATATCCATCATCAGGAGCCTGGTTACTTTTGTGCACAGAGGTATGGCACGAGTGAGATTCTGATACACCTTCAAGCCATTCTTAATTTCCTAAAGCAGTTCTGTATCTAGCTAGCTATACCACTTGATACTTTAAATATTAAATATCCACAATGTAAAAGGGAAAGCAGGGACACTTTAGAGGGAGCAAAAATCTCATTTGGCCAATAATGTAGATCTGAGAATGACCTACTGCTTTTCTGAGAGAATGTAGAAACATTTGAAAGGCTGAAGAGATTTTTCTGTAATTTTTCATAATAAAGCTTCTGAATGTGCTTCTGAATACTCTGTGAAAAAAATCGTATTCTACATAACTTATACTGACTTGCCAAGATAGATGTATTAACTGCATGTGCCATTTTGAGCCCAGAGTCTTGGCCACCTTGTCTGAACAGTGTGCATTACTGGGAAATAAAGTAATTGAGAATTCTGTAACATTTACCTATTTTAAAGCCTCCTCTAATATAAGAGGGTCAGGTAGCTTAGAAACAAATTTGCTTCTTTTAAATCCAAATATTTAAGAAAATATGTAGTTGAATGTTGAATATTAACTTATGAAACAAGATCATCAGCATGTGGAAGCATTTTTTCCTTGAGGCAGTTTTGGTTTGGTCTACCGGTTGCAGGCATGCATATATAATCAAGCTTATATGGTGACACATACTGTATCACCAGAGAAAGTGTTACCTTGCTGAGATAGTCAGAAGAACATGGAGACTAACATGCTGATGACATGGAGGCAATGAAGTACAACACTGTTATTGCAAATGTCACTGCTATGCCCTTTCCATTTCCGTTGGCATCTGCTCCATTTTACAAAACGCGCAATTCCAATACAACAGCTCATTAAACAGGTTTCAGTTTGCTCAGAAATCAAATTAGAACACTGTTACAGAGTTATAAGTCCTCAGATAATTATTAATATTACTCTCCACTTCTATGAGTTCTTTCATCCAAGGAATCCACATGCTTCACCTTATTAATCTCGTAACATTCCAGTGAAGTACCACTGCAATGAGTCTCACTCACCAAATCTAAGTGCAGCCACCTCAGAGATGTTAGGTTGCAGCTGTTGAATATCAAAACTGATTTAAAGCAAGGATTGATGAATGATCCATCAGGATTTAAAGAGCTGTGAGCAATTCATTCAATGGTACTTCCAGCAGAACACTGAAATTTAAACACTTACTTTTAAGAAAATTGCAATGGGATTTTTACAAGAATCACAAATGTAAAAAATTACAGTCACGAGCATGGAACATTAAGTAACCATTTGTCTTAAGGCAGGTGCATCATATATGGCCTCATCAAATTCCTAATGCTCCTTAAAGGTCTTTTATCCTAGATCTAACTAACTTATCTTTTTACTGCTTGGGATTTGCTGATCAGATAACAAAATCCAATACATGCTTTATTTTCCTACAAAATGAACTGACCTTTCTCAAGCAGAACAGATGAGAAACAAACAAACAAAAAGGACAGAGAAAAGAAAACTGTTACCCATCTTTCTGACTGTGGTCACTGCTTCATTCTTCCAGTAGAAAGCAACACAAGTTACTGGTCTTCATAGAGGGATGAAGATCTTACAAAATATGCTATAAATGACTTCTAAGATGCAGATATATAGTAAAACTTCCCCTCCTTTATATTTTTGCTGCTATCAGAATCTTAATGACACTTGAATTTTTAAAGCACGTGAATCCAGATCTTCTTCTTTCAACTTGTTTCCTGAAAGACATTCATTCCCTTTGAAAAACTCAAACAATAGAGACCAGCACTTCCATGGGTTCTCTCTTCATTTTCTTATATGGATTTCTCCTGAGTCCCAAATTATTCAACAGCTTTTAACATTCCCTTTGAGGATTCTAAGAACACTAGCAACGTCAAAATCTATTAGACACTAGTGATTATTTCTGCTTTCTTTTAAGCAGGACCAGCACTTAATCCTTCTGATGCTTTCTAACACAAACTGGTCCTTTAATCTACACACTAAGCTAAGCATGAATCCCCTTTAAAGGTCACCTTCCTTGTCTGTCTAATGTCATCAAAAAAATATTTTTTAAAGTACACATTTATCAAACCCTTTCAATTGCTTTGATTTCATTCAGAACATCTCAAGTGATTCTGGTAAACCAGCTATCAAAGGGGGATTCGTAGTAGAGTGGCATTTCTGATCCCACTGCTGTCAAAGCAGCATCAGTGTTTATGTTGATCAGATCTTGATTGAAAGGTTAATGGGGAACCTGGCAATAAACAATGTTTATCCAAAAGAGAAGTGTAATTAACACACTAAGAATGTTTGTAATTCCCTCAGCATCCTTTAATAACATTCTTTAATAATGTTCTTTAGTTAACCTTAATTTTTCAGCTTTTGGTATCAACCAGGATGTCCAGAGAGAGAGTTCCAAAAGCGATCTTCGGACATCATGTCTTCAAGAAACAATGAGGAAACTGCATTAGCAGTACCTGAATTAATGAATACCTTTTGAACTGAAGACAGAATGTCTTTTTTCCACTTGCTGAATGACAAACCCTGCCTTCACTTTCAAAGAAAAATATCTGCCACTTAAGTCAAACATTTTGACAACTAGAAACAATTTTTAATAAAAGTTTAGCCTACAAATAAATAAAGTGACTTCACTGTCCCCAGTACATATGGTATGACATACTATTGTATGGTATGACAAGACTTACTACGAATCTCCTCTGCTCATTTCTCTAGAGCTCACACTACCCTCTAAAGCTAAACTTTGTCCCAAGTCAAATATTTAATTTCAAGTTCCAGTATTTACGTATTCAAGATGGAAAAATATTCAATCTAGGCCTCTTTCGTAAGTCATTGGTATGAGGGGGAAAAAACATCCAAAGAGGCGTTTCCTGAAAGCTTTTGTCATAAAATTGCTCAGTGAAAAAAGCAAAACAACCTGTTTTCATGTGTGAGTAGTCTTGTTTTATCCTGCAAAAAGAGATACCATGGGTATTGGTCAAGAAGTCAAACATACTTGGCCAAGGGCTTTGTGAGACAAGTAGCACTACACATGTACAAAATGACCTACTGCCTGAACAAGCTGATACACAATGTATGCAACAGGTGAAATGAAAAGACATCCAGTCTTTATCAAACTATGCAGACTATGTATTTCCCGGAAATAGAGAGTAATGCTATTAAAATACAAACTTACTTCTTTCCTGCAACTGTAAGGATGTTCTGAGGAGGGATCAGTGTTAGGTGCCTTGGTGAACATAAAGAAACAATTCTCCTCTACATAAAGGCAATTTTAAAATCAGACTGACAGTGTCTATAGGTCTACACAGGTAAATGCATAGATAAAACAATTACTCTGCTTTCCTTGAATTTTCAAGATGGTATAATTTGTCACTTATGCCAAGGTCAGTTTGCTGATTAAGAGATTTCTCTTTAAGGGCATGACAGCTTACAGAGAAATCATATATCCTAAGTGTTGGATGATTAAAAAAAAAAGAAAAAGAAAAAGAAAAATAATTTCTATAGTATTACCAGTTAAATATTACTGTACTATCCCAGCTGGGATACAACAACAAAAACACTAACTGAATTACTTTGAAAGAAAGTAAGTATTCTAAGTAATCTATATAAACCATTAGCCAAAGTAATACTCTTCAAAATGCAACTGAGTAGTTGCACCATCTTCTTTACATTAGCTCCTTTTCCTGCAGGAATTTCTTCAAGTCAGACTCAAAACCTGAGAAACAGGGTACTCACACCCCTAGAGAGGACCTCCTACCAACAGACCCACAGCCAGCAGTGGAAACTGCTGTGCTGACAATACCAACTGGTTCTGAAAAAGCATGATTTCCAGGTTTATAACAGAATGATAAAAAGAGAGAGAAGTGTAGTTTTTTTGGAGGGACTCACATTTACCTTTTCTGATAGGATAAAATTACAGTTCACAGTCCTTCTGTTTTGTGCTCCCATTACATCAAACTAAGCCTCTAGCAAATGTGGAGATCCCTAAATCAAATAACCATCGTACAGTGAGTTGTGCCTGTTCATGCAAAACATTGATATCCATTAATATTAAGCTGGTGTTCAAGCAAGAGCAATGATCTCTATGCAGCTGTTTAATATCATTCTTCCTTTGAGCACATGAAAAATACCAAGGAACTGTTAATAAATGAAAGTGTAAAGATTTCTCTGTAGTTTTCTCCCATATAGTATCACAGCCTATTCAACCTTGCCTCTGCAAAGTCACCTTTCTTAATTCTTCCTGCACTGAAATCAATCCTAAAAGGATATTAGCCAAGCTGGCAATCTGGAAGCTATTCCAGGTTCTTAAGTCATGGAAAGCTATGGTTAGGTCTGGGTTAATTTCCATAAAAAATGAACACTGCCCTTCCTATGCTAACTGCTGATTTGTATATGCATATGTACAGTTCTTTCCTTTAAGACTTCCAAACTCTGACAATTATTCTTCATTAATAATCCAAAATCCTAAAACAACCACCATCAGCAGCAAGTGGTGGTAGTTTCATGTCCTCACCCATTCCTATAAATTCAGTGGCTAGGCCATATGTAAAAAGCATTTCAGTACAGGTTCTACCACAAACATCTCAGGTGGAAAGGAGTAAACAGGCACAGGCCAAGACAATGATAAAAATTTAAATATGCTTACAGCTGCAAGACAAAAAGCCAGTAACCCTCCCAAAAATTAGCCTGATCACAAAACATGGAATTGCACAGGACAGAAAAATGGATAGAGGATTGTGGCAGAGACTAAAGAAAAGTAATAGCACAAACAGGCACTCAACTCTAAAACATACTCAAAACATGGTAGAAGGGGAAAGAGAGCATCTTCATCTTAAGTGTCATGAGGCACAGCTAGAGACCCTATTAATATGATAAGCTAACTACCAGAAGTAAGAGGTGCAGGTATTACAATACTTGCTTCTACTATTGTGTTTTTAAGATCTTTAGAATCAGAGAAGCCTCCAGAGGTGTGCAGATGTTTGCAGAGAGATGGTCCAACTACCTGACAGCTATTAGACAAAAATGACAGGAGGATTTTCAAACAGTTGCACAGTTTCTGGAACATGGTGAGGACAATTTCCAGGCACAAAGATGGAACAAGCAAACAGGAGAGAGATAATTTAATATTAGAAATAATGCAAATCACAAATTTTTATATAGAAGCAGCAGCTAAGATTGTCAGGGTGGAATGTTATTTAAATTAAGGCTCTCAGAAACAGAAATTTCAGGAAAAGAAAGAATTAGTGCAGAGAAACAAGGATGATGAGGGACAAACAAACACTAATAAAGTCAAGGCAGCAGCTAACAGGGGGTTGGTCGGGAATATATTCTACAAGGAGAAGGATGGCTGGATGTTTTTAAGAATCACATGTACAGCTGAAAGTATGGCTTTACAAGCTGCTTCTTAATTTCATAATAAACATGAGAACTGCTTAAAAATATTATTTATAACCATAATTTAATTCAAATCATAAAATCACATTATCCTGACCACAAGCAATACAATTTCTCCAAAGATTTCTGAATTGACAATCAGAAGCTTCATGAAAATAAATGGTCACAACAAAGACACAGTGATAATGACACATCATTAAAGGTGACACAAAGAAACGGCATAAGCATTTTGAAATAAAATCAGAAAGACACATGCAGAAGATAAAACTAGAAAGAAACAGTAACAAAAAAAGGTTATACAAATAAACCACAGGTAAAATAATAGGTTTTTAAAAGATGAAAGGAACTCCTTTTTTAAGGAGAATGAAGAAAAATCCACAACTTATGTTTAGATACATTACATGTAAAGCCTGCTAACTGCTTGCAAAAGTCTTCAGGGTTTTATGGAGAATAGGAGAGTAGCAAGAGGACTGTGAAGAAGAGCAAACCTATGTGTCTTTCTAGGAATATAAATTATAATATTCACAGTAATCAAATTACTAAATAAGCAATACATAAAAAATCCTGGAGGATATGACAAACAATAACAAGGTTTTCTTAAGGATAAATCCTGTAAAATACAGAGTTCTTGAATGAAATAACTGGACTGATGGCTCAGAGAAAAGCATATGCTATAGCTAAATATTAGTACAACTTTTGACACTAGACCAATGATGCATTGCTTTTAAGAAAAGAGCCATGTGCTCTACCTTAAATCAACACAGGAGCTTGGTTTGGAAACTGAGGTCAGGATTCTGCAGTAATCTGTACCAGACTGCTTCTAGCCACATCGTCCTTTTTTTCATTTCAACAGCCCTGATGTATATTTGCCAAGCTGTCAGTGATATTTTATTCAATACTTGGCACATTAATAAAAATAAACTACCAACAACTAAGTTAAAATAATAGAAATTATATGCTCATTTTGAAATATATAATTAAGCAACATTATGTATTTTAGCATATTTTTCCCTTCCTTGCTTTTGAGTTCATCTCACCCTGCATGTACCTCACCTTAACCTGAATACCAAAACTTATTTCCCTTCCAAAGGACAATAAAATCACTGTCATGACACTATTTGGTTTCTGCTTTCTCTGTATATCAATTGCTTCTGTTTCAGTAGTAATACTATTTTGTTTGTTTTCAGGCTAGCACACAATAACCTGAGGTGAGCACCTGCTAAGAACTAAGTAAAAATTAAGACTTCAGGTCATGGATATAATACCTACTTTCCCCACCTCGCCACACTGTGCACATCCTAACTAAATAAAAGTTAATTTCTCTGTAAATATTTAATAAGCTTTTCTCCTTTCAAAAGTAAACTTAATCAGTACTTTTTGATTGCATGACTACAATGTTGAATTGATTTCTTCAATGTAAATTTGGTATCACAGAGATAAGATTTTTTTTTCTTGCATTTTCCTACAATGAACATGCCAAGAAGGGAGATCCAAGTTCATCTAAGAAATACATGAAGGCAATGGCATAACAAAGAAAAGTGGCACTTTCCAAATAAACTGTTCACACAAAGAGACAGTGATTGTTCACACATTATTGCATTTTCTGAAAATAATGAAAGCAAGAGAGGCAAGCCATATCCTTAAAAGGTAAACAGTGAAGATTTTTGACAAAGCACCAGACAGTAATTAAGCTAACCAGCCACTTATTATTTCTGTCTTTCCAGAGGTCTAGACTACACAAGATATTGTGTAACCCTTAAATAGAACATGCCAGACTGATCCTATAGAGTCAGCCTTCCCTCTCTCCTGCAGAGAGGGCAAAGGTTTCAGAAAGGAAAGGAAAGCTTTCATGGCAAAGCAATGATTTCTTTAACATGCAGATACAGAAAGGTAACAAAAGTAGTCTCCATTGCCTGAACTTGCACCTGCTTACAATTTTGATGAGGAAACAAGAAACAGTGTTTCACCACCTTGTTTCTTCAGCATGAGCTGTGAGAAAAAACATTTCAGGATGGATAAATGTGCCCTGAGAAGGTCTGCATGTTATTGTTAACTTAGAGTGAATCTGCTGCAATATCAACCTTGTTAGTGTTTTCAACAGAGCAAAGAATGAAGGAAAAAAATACTTAAAATATAGAAAAGAAGCAAAAATGCTTTTGTGTCACTAAAACCTGCCTAAAAATTAATTTCAGTGAAGCTTAGCTTAAGCTAATACTTTATATCTCTTAATGACAGTTAAATGACTCAGTTAAATGAATGTTATAGACTTTTAAATGAATGTTATATGATTTTTAGTGACATATTGAATTTAACCACAAGTGAGAAATACCAGGCATAAGCAACCTGGGTGTATTTAAATAATAATGTCTTGCTTGAGAGTTCAATGGATTTTGTATGTTCTAACAGTGAACCTATTAGTTAGACAGCCCAAGCTGAGATTTCTCATATTTTTTTCCTTCACTTTCATGTTTGGTTTTCACCTTCATCAAACATAGATCTTTTTTTTTGGATTTCAGAAAATTAAGAAAAACCAGGTTTTTTATAGCCTTGCAGTTACTTATGCTATTCCTGTGCTACATTTTCTTGCAACCTTGTGATGATAAAGACAGCATTCCTTAGCTTAACTATTTCTGCTTTTTTATTGATGCTCTGGAACTGAATTGAAAAAACCCAAACCAAAAATAAACAAAAAAGTACACACACAAAAAAAAATCCACTGTTCTAAAGGAGCCTGATATCAGAGTTTAGAATAACATGGAACTCTGGTTGAAGTGACACAAGTAGAATTAGGCTTACAAAATAGAGCTTTATTTACCCTTTAACACTATCTACTTAAATTATATTTTACATGATTTCTCATGACTGTATCAAAAACCAGTTTTAAGTAACATTAGAATTTGCTTTTCAAAATTATTTTTAGTATTCTTTATATTATTGTGCTTCAGCGTACAAACAAGGCACAGTTCTGATGAAAAACCACCACTCACTAGAGATTTTTATTTGATGGAAGAAGGAGAAATTAATGGAAAACTATCCACTAGGACTGTTATTTCCCTCTAGATTAAGAAAGGGAAAACAAAAATCTCAATGTTGAAGAAATGAGGCTGAAAAACAAGGATCATACATACTCAGTTTCTCGGCTGAAATGAGCTGGAATGACTGTTTCATAGTAGAAAGGCCAGCTACACATATGAAAGCAATATTTATTGGGATATACAGTCTGTCTAAAGCTTTCAACTCTGCAGTCAAACACTAAAAAAAAGGAAAAAAATACTGCTGGAGCAGTCAAAACTTGTTATGAGTGAAAGATATAGGTACAAACCAAGGTGATGAAATAAAACCTTTGTTGAGAGCATGAAACAAATGAGATAGTATGAGCTACTCAGTGGAGTCGGAGAATCATCTTGCTTAATCCACTGTTTTTTAACCTCCTGGGGTTTTTACTTCCTTAGACGCACATGCTGTCTCCTGCATCTCCTCTGGGTGCCCTGAGCAGCCCTGATGGATGCCTTCTCACCTGCTCCCACAGCACTCCCATCACCCTCCCTGATAGAAACAGCTCATCCATGAAAACGTGTGGGGGGCAAGGAAGGTAGAAAAAAAGGAGCCACTTAGCTAGATACTAGGATTATTTAACCTGAGAAATTACGACTTTAAATTCTAATGGGTCACTGACATCAGCAGCATAAAAACTACACAGGCCTCACTTTCCTTGCATGATAAACATTACAGAGACAAGAATATTTCATCTAAGCAAATAAGAAAATCCAGTTATTTCACATGCAAAAAATTAATAATTTTTCCTTGTATTTGGGGACAGCTACCATCCTACCCTTCTTGCTCCATCTTTCTCCACCTCACAGTCCTGAAATAAAAGTAAGGGTGCATTCTGCTTTAAAAATCAGCTGCAGTTCAGTGAACAGGCTGACATGCTATTTCATGTGAGAAAAGAAGCTGTGATTTAATCTCATTTTCACTAGCTAGATTCCCAGCTAATGTATCTGGGGATAGTTTAAGTCTACATTCACTGTAAGACATCTGCATTATATAACATTTGGCCCTTTGTATTTTCACAGAGCATAGGTGAAAAATTAGCTGGCTTTCTTACACGTGCTGTGCAACAATGGGAAATCTCTATATACTCACAGATGTAGTAATATTCCCGGCCTGGCCTGAACTCAAATCCTAGCGAGAAGGGCGTGAAGAGCTGGAACTTTTCCGAGAACTTCAATGGTCCATTCGGGGAATGTGGCCGATTACACTCCCATCTCTTGAACCCTTTGGAAGTGTGATCACAGGAGCTGTAGCCATCAAAGTTCACCATGTACAGAACATAGCGTTCGGTCTTATCTTCTGGCACTGAGTCTTCATAGTGAGGGCAGAACACATCCAGGTAGTCATTGATGCAGACATCAATGTGGTAGTCACCTCGCTGGAATCTGAAATCACAGAAAGAGTTCAAACATAAGCACAGTTAGCTCAGGATGACCTTGTAGTAGGGTAACAGTCTCATAAAAGGGGCATCACTAATGGCACTTCATTTCACTCCAGCCATGCACATTCACTCTCAAAAATGACCCTTGCAATTCACCAGAGCTATCAGAGACTGATTATGCAGGACTGTGTTCATACAACCTTCTGGATAAAGATTTTGCTCTATTCTCTTACAAAATGAGTCTGTTGCTAACACCAAGTTATAGGCTATCTTTCCCTGCAGTTTAATGAATAAACAAACAGAGTGTCTGCTTTGTTTGGTAGTAGGTTTGGAGCTTTTTAATTGAAGAAAGAAACAAGATGAAGCAAAGAAGCCAAAACCATATTAGCCTTCCCAAATCAGTGTCTATATAAACATTTGCCTATGCATGCAAATAAATAACCCAAACATATCCTCTTCTCTGAATCAGGCAGTAAACACCCGTGTGCTAAAAGCAGATTTAACTTCAAGTACTTACAATTACTACAAGAACACAAACAGGTTACTCTTTTTCACAATTAACAGCAGTTTGTCAAAATGCAAAGAAATGTCCATATTGCTTTTTAAAGAGATTTGAAAAGCAGTGCTTCTCCTTTGCCAAAAGAACACAGTGAAGACGTTGCTCTGTTCACATAAAAGGATTCTGGGATATGAATTATCAGCACTCAGCTTAATGTGACAGTTCTGAATGAGTGCCAGCTGAGAAATGCGGTGCAAGGCACCAGCCCAGATGCATTTTATTATTGCTGTTATTATCACTGACAACTCCTTAGAGATGTGGGATTCTTGTTTTGTTGGGGGTGGGGAGGGTTTCTTTTTTGTTCCGCTCCATGTTTCACTTGCGTTACTTTTCTAATGCCTACCATAGTATCTGGAAGAAACTATGGGAACAAATTCACTGCCTCCATGGGAGCTTATACTATGATGGATTTAATGATTCCATAAACCAGGTCTGTACGTCCATTAAACTCCCTGGAGCAGCTAAAGAAACCAACCACTGACCTACTCCACTTCAGGCTGACTGGGCTACTTGTAGCTTCTCTCTTTCACGGCTGCAGTTGTCAAGTGTACCACAGAGCAATAAAAAGGCCATGACAGATTTAACTATAATACTTCTTTTTAGCTAAGGGGCATATTTTAAACACCTGATGGGCTTGAAATCTGCCATCTGGATCCTTCTATCTCATTTCAGAGAAAAAGCAATGATCTGCTGGCCCTCCAAGGATAAATTCAGAGCAAACTATACCTTTTCATATCCCTACAATAATTTAACTTCAATAAAATAGCTTTTTAAAGGATAAAAACTGAATACGCATCAAAGCATGATATATCTGTATAATTTCAGCCAGTGCACAGCCTCACAGTTCCACTCTGTAACATGGAAAAGCCTCTCTGAACCACAGCTCTTTCAGGAGAATTTACATTTATCTAAATCATTGGTTAAAATACATATTTTTGTACTCCAGTGCTTTCAAAACCTGTCACCAGAACAAATACTGGCTTAACACATTTGCGAAAATGTATTGTTTCCAAATTGGTGTCTGTTCTCTGAATCAGTTAAGAGTATGCCAGTTCTTACAGATAATGAAAAACAGTCTAAGTTGCAAATAAGAAAGCCACATTTGGGCAATGATATCTCTATTATTTTTTTTAATTACAGTTCTAGTAAATAAGAATTCATATACATTTTTATATATATGTATGTGTTTGTGTGTGCACACTTTTTTTTTTTTTTAAGCCATTTAGGTGATAGATGATGCAGTCTTCTCCAGAAATTTCAAGGCTGGCTCCTGTATCAGCCTATGCCTTCACAATAATGCCCAATTACAGTTTTGGGACAGCAACTGTATGCTTCCAGGACTACACTTAATACATCATACTATATGTAATATTATTCTTATTAATACTTTATACTATACATAATACAGCCCAAATCAGACTGACCTCCTTAACACTGGACTTCCACAACACACATAGCCTTATGTGAACTGTTTTTTCCCATTATTTTTACGTCAATGGAGTGAAATAGGAACTTCTGAAGTCCAATTCATCTCACCTCTCTAGGCCCAAGGTACATTGTAATGAGATGGATCACACTCCAGAAGTAGCTATTTCACCAAATTTAACCAAAAGGAGAATCTAGAGAGACAGTCTGTACTGTAAATAGCTGAATTTGCAGGGAATAATCCAACTGCACAGCCCATGATAACAGTGATGATAAGTATAAAGGGGCAGATAACTAAAAGCGTGAGCACACATTAAATTTGTGTTAGCCATGGAATCAAACTCATAATCTGCACTAGCAGGATGTTCTACCCAATACTGCAAAAACCCTCCCTTTTTGCAAAGTTTCCTGCTGTGTTCTTCCTAAATAAACAAAACCACAACACAACTTTCCTGTCTGATCACTGGTATTTTAGCAATTCCTTCTTACTTCTCCTTTCCGAAGTGATGAAGCAGTTGAGTGTCATTCACTTCAGCAGGCCCTTGCCTGTTAAGTGCTGCCTGCAAAGCACGCCTGAGGGTGAAGCACAAGACTAAGTCCTTTTTATCCCAGTGTCTTTTCCTCCCTGTTCCTCTACTCTCTCAATAGTTTCACTCCACAGTCATTCACCATGAAAGTGTTTACATTTACACATTTAAAAAAGGAAGAAGCTGGTATTTTAAGTGATCTAAACTGGACTTCAGCCAATATTGATGGCACAGCAGCAAACCTGCTCTAGGGAAAACACGTTCCAAGATATTTTATCAAGCAGCTCTGAGTAGAAGTTTCTTTACACCAGGTTATTAGCCAACTAAGTTTCAGAAAGCAGGCATGCATTTCCCCTATTTTAGTATCTTAAAGAAGTCAGTAATTAAAACATCAGCAAGCGTACTAAAGAGATGTAGAGCTAAGTTTGTGTTTCCAAGAGCAGCTACAACTGAGACCATTCTCATTTCTTCACCTACAAAGCAGTATGTTATATTTATTTCCTCAAAGAGGAAACGTAAAGGTCTCTAACCTAAACAGAAAGACAAGGGATGGCCATGACTAACTCACAAAAAAAAAATCATCAGCTCAGACTCCTCAAAGCTATTAAAGGAAACACTTCAGAAACACACTTCCAAGAATTTTAAACCACATTTGAGAGGAAAACACTTAACATTTACAGGCTGAAAATCTCTTATTAGTAGGATAATGTCAGGTGCTGGAGTAAAACGAAAGTTCCATTTCAAATTGAAGCATTGATCAATGTTTAGCTATCTACATATGGCGAGGAGCAAAACATGTAAATGGAAAGTGGAATCCATATTTGCAGAGGTGACGGGAATAGCAAGTCTCTTTTTCCAGTCCCATTCAGAACAGAAAGCTTGCTAATCATTCTATTGATGTATTTCCCCTTTTCTCATTTCGGTCTTCATCCTGATCTGGCAGATCCTCACTCAGATTCATGCCATTCTGGAACCACATGATACATACAAGGATCTTTATACAAACCCACTGGAAGGAAGAAACCAGTCCTGTCTAGATATTGCATAACAGGGCATTGTGTTGTGGCAGAAACCAGTCAAAAAGGCTTCTCAAAAAACCTGGCAGGATCCACAAACCTTCTTGCAAATAATGTAATTTGTCTCCATGTACTCTAGCTTACACACAGCAAAACACAGCTATTCTTCAAACATAATTAACCTTTTTTTTTTTTTTTTTTTTGTCAGGTGGCATGCAAACAGAGTCTTGGGATCCTGCATACTACAAAGCTACTATGAGGCAGTAGCGTTATACAAGCCATTTTGAAGGCAGAGACAGATAGTTAAGTAGCTTCTTAAGCATTTACATAACCAAGAAACATCAGCTTGCTACACAAAACTTGCATACTACTTCCAGCAAAGACTGTCATAGGAATGTTTCTGTGTTCAAGTGCCACTGATGAAATGTCCAGGTATTCAGGATGCAGAGAAAGAACTTCAGGTTATTTTAACCACAGAAACACAAGACTAGCAAAACATTTTTAAAGTAATTAGTGCCTTCTGTATTGTGTTTATCCATTAGAAAAATGAAAGTACATGGTCTGTGTGCATGTTTCTCTTCATCATTTTAGGTTCTGAAGGGTAAGTGGCTTGTCTTGAATTTAGTAACTTTGCTGGTCACTGAAACAAGTTACAATTTATTTAAATGGATATTAAAATGCAATAACGACTTTGGTTTGTCTCTTTCTTTCTTTCTTGGAATGAACACTATAAAAATCCAGTTTAAGAACAACACAAATAGCATTAATTGTCCATTATCATTTAGATAGATAAAAAATTGCAATAGCTTCTGCTTGTTGCCTCCCCTACAAATCCTATTAGTTATATTCTATCGCCCTTCCTGTAAAATCGACATACCAGATGCTCTACTTCAAGATAAGTGTACTGGAAAATTTGCCTTTTACTATGTCAACCTTTCTTTGTTTGGAATCTGTTCTGTCAAATGCACACTGCAAGGCTTCCCCGTGAACCAGAAAAGGCTTCAAACAACTGTTCTGACAATGAATTACAAAATTCTGGTCTTCAGTCAGGTATCAGAAGGGATCAGATGCAAATGACCCCAAATCTGATGCCTGCACAAGCTGTTGACACCAAGGCACAGAGGATGCTGCCACTGCTGAATGCCAGTCACCTTGTTGTCAAATGCTAATCTGAAATGTAAAGCAACATCAACAATATTCACTGAATTGATTTATTTTTCAGGTAAATACAAACCACAACTATCCACAGTTCTCCAGAAACAGCACAGCAAAAAGTTACCTGCTCTGTTTCCTAAGGAAAAAAAGGCTTTTGCAAGCAGCACATGTGTATACCCCCATGACCCTTCTTTTTATCTTCATGGCAAGTAAGCCACTTTCAAATAAATTTAATGGAGACAGTGAGGTCTCAGAAAGAAGCCCATTCCTACAATTAACATGAAAAAAGCATCCAGGGAAGAGGATTCCACAAGTATCCCAAAAAGGCTGAATCTCCAGCAGATTAAATGTTATTAGACAACTGAAATATTTTTTACAAATACTCTAAGCACAGGAAAAGCTTGAATTGGAAAAATACAGAAAGAGAGGGAAAACTAAGTTTTCAACTTTGTGTCAACTGGTTATGAAACTATTTGCTTAAATTATTAATAACAGAGAGATAAGTAGGGTTTTGTATATATACAAATAATGCACAAAACCCAAACATTTTCTGGAAACCGTTAGCATCATTTAAAAGGACAATATTTTAATTGCTCTTAGGATGTGATGATGTAGTTATTTATCATTCCACAGTACTGAGCTCTCCCATAGCTTTTTTCTCTGTTCAGATGGCAAGTGTGGTGCACTAGACCATTCATTCCAACCTCTCCTCACAAGCTGGAGACTGGAACTTGTGCCTCTTTATTCTTTTACACACTTCAAGCCCCCTCATTTCAACTACTTAAAGCTGTTAAGTGCGATGGGGGAAATCTTATGGATGTTAATTATCTGAGGGGTTGTGGGATTAACTGTACCATTTTACTGCAGATAATTTTAAAGATGCTATTTCTGTGCTATGGAAAAATAACCTCTTTTAATGCTTTTCTGCTCTTTTTACTGGCTTTGTCACAACATTTCATAAACTCTGTTCCCATAGCTCTGCTGACATCAACAATGATTCCAATGCACAAACAATGAAGCAATCAAAGAGCTATTTTAATTTTAGCTCTATTCAAACCAAAAGAAAATTCAACATTTTCCAGATGCTAAGAGAAGTGTGTTTGCTAACAGTAGCAAGCCAGTGACATTTTAGATTTCTAGCAGGATATTGCTACCCTGAGCAAGCAAACAAAAAACCCCGTCTAATATAAAGAAGCAGTCTGTGACCTTTTAGTCCTTAGGTTACAGTTTCACAAGTTAAAACAAGTTCAAGACACCATGAAAAAACACCGTGTAGGACACAAAATCAAGGCTGTTGTTCAAAAAAACAGTATTCAAAAATTATGCCTAGAAAAGACTGCAAGCTAAGTACACAATGCAGAAAGAAACTTATTCTCTTGTCATTAAGTCCTCTATTCAATTAGCATTTATTGGAGTAATTAAACACCGGGAAAGGATGCCAGGCTAATTGTTAGATTATGATAATTACACAGCTTTGCTGTGCTACAGCTGATCAAAATAAGATGTGGTCACACGCACTCAGCTAAAGCTTCTCTGCAATCATCAGGCTTCCATGGGAAACTTATTACTATAATAAGGCCACTTATTACTAGTTCATTATCAATCAGGCAGAGAAACTTATTATTTGTAACCTTCGTTTTACTCTCCCACCCACTCTGCCGGAACAAGCCTCCCAAAAGGTTGCACCCAGGTCTCTGCCTTCGGCTGGCTCCCTTCCATCATAATTACACAGCTGAGCAGAATCAGGCTCCTGCACTTGAAAGAGTTCATCAGACTTCAAATTACTGTTTCACAACCGGCTGCAAGCACCTATCACATTTCTTGAAAGAGCCCAGTGATCTCCCTGCATTTCACTTCACATGTATCTGTGGGAGATCTACCTTCCCCTTTGATTCCTGCTATGTCCCTGTTGTCTGGGAGATTTTTCACATTACCTTGATGGGTCCAAAAGCAAAAAAGCAGGAAAAAGAAAAACGCATTAAGATGGGCCTCATGAGAAAACGTGTCAGTTTTATGTGGCTTGTCTCCCTAAAGAATCTCATGCCTTTACCCCTTCTTATCAGCCAGAAGTACAAGAGAGACATTGTGCTTTCCTGTTGGAGGGTTGGGGTTTTTGCTTGTTAAAGAACAGGGTTCTCATCAGCTACTATTGTACCTGGTACTTCATACTGCCTATTTAAAGGAGACAAACAACTGATTTACTATGGGGACTAGAACATGGGAAAAAACATGAGACAAATCAGTTTGAGCTAGCATTCAGGTTTTCAAAGAAAAGAACTCATTAAGCACTGAGTAGCTCTGAAGAGTCACAGAATGTTTGGCCAGAACTGAAGAAATTCACCCCCAAAAATTACTAAATGCATGAAAATTATTTTTATTCTGTGCTGATTAAAAAACTAGACCTTTTGAAATGTCAGGAGTACCTACCCCTACATTGGCAATTGATCTGGAAAGCTCTTAAATAGGACAGGTCAAGGTTTATAACACTGGTAAAATAACTAGTCAAGCTTCACTTTCTCAAACTTCATTTTTCCCATACTTTCAAAGTTTACAGCTATCCTGCAGGTAACCACCTACAAATCTGTAATTCTCTTAACTTTGAGAAGTAAGAAACTTCCTCCAACCACTCTGGTAGAAGTCTTTAACATTCTGGAGGAGTGGGGGGTGGAGGGTATAAATAGAAAAATCTTCATGTTGTGTGGGGGGTTTGGATTTTTTTTTTAATAAAACCTGAGTGTTCAAAAATTCGTAATGTGCCTTGGATGAAACATATTGTTTGCAAAACAAAGCCTGCAACCAGAACAAGGCTTCTATTAGAATTGTGGAAAAAAAGACTGCAAAACACAGGAGGAAAGGACGGGGTTTTAATGGGAAAGGGATATGTCCTATTTAAAATGTAAAGTTCTCTGAATGACACAGCTTGTGTTAATTCCATTAACCTGAGAGACATGGAATATTTTTTTCTGGTTTTATCACTTAACAAAAATTTCAATTGCATTGTAACAGTTAACAGTGACAATGAATTTACAGTATAGACATATTTTTATGATTCAAAGGCTTTTTTAAAAAAAATCTAAAAAATGTGTTTACTCCACTTATGGTTAATAATTTCCCCCTTACAATCATAACTATGTTTATTTGTACAGCTGGGTCCTGTATTGACTTTTTATAGCTTGCACTGAAGAAAGATATACATTCAATGATAATGCAAACATTAAAAAAATGAAACTAATTGCACTTCCCTGAGTAGATATGAGGGAGGAAATTAACAAATCAACATTTATTTACCAACTATAAATCTAAGTACTCCATAGATTCTCCAGTAGCGCAGCACCATCACCTACTTAACTTCACGCCATTCTGCACCTCCTAATCAATAAGATGGACATTTTCCATGTTGTTTATTAAAACTGATCCCTCAGACTCTGCATTTGTAAAATTTATTCAAGGCTGGCACATCTGGCTTTCACGTGATGTCTTAGAATTTCCTTTTTGCTGCAACCTGTGAAGCAAAGAACTTGTTGCATCTTGGGGGCTCCAGTAACACTCTAGTCATGTTGTTGATGGTAAGGGTGATAAAGGGGTGCAACATGTCAGACCATTTTTCCCAGTGAGGTCAAGGTGTCATTTCCCAGCTGTCCCAGCTCTGATAGCTTTAAACCCCAGGACTACAGACTACCTGACTATTTATCTTCCACTGCTGTGGGCATTTACCTTGCGGAGATGGATGAAGAAAGAAAGGAGGTGAATGTAAGGAAGAGCTACTGTTCTGTCAAAGGTATCACTTAGATTTACAGGAGAAGCTTAGTGTTGAAGCCTAAAAATGCTGTTTGAAAGGTACCACACCCCACCAGATAATAAAGGCAACCAGAGATTTTTGTATAGAGCCTTTATCCACACTGTGAATCCAAAATGTCTAGGTTGAAGTCACTCTCTTTGTTAAGTTGATTTATAGACACAAGCTCATTACTTGTGTTCACATTAGTACTACTCTGGAGTTCACCAGGAACATTTATCCCACTTTATCTGAGGTGGAATGAGGAGATGTGGTAATTACTGCTCACATATTTTTAAATGTGGTCATCAATATCCACCACACATGACTCTACATTTGTCTGTTTTAGACATTTAACAAAACAGAAGATGTCAGCTTCATCTTTTATGCCATGCTTTTGCTTGAAAATACAATACCTACCTTAGCTACCTCCTGCCTATACCAGAAACACTGTAGTTTGCTGATTCATTAGCCTTTCTTAAAAAAGCAAAAAACTCTTACCTGAGCTCTGCTGCACTGACACACACTATCAGTCACATTTGGGAGAAAATAACCTTTTCAGAGTTTAAATTCTCAAAAGCCAAAATAAAATAACAACAGAAACTCCCCACAAGTACGAGTACTATGAAAGAGTCTGAACTGGACTCTTAACAACATGTGTTGACCATGTGTCTAACCCAGAAGACACAGTCTATCAGCCTTGATGGAATGTGATTCTGTGAGTAGTATTTGCTAACCCTGCCTGAGGCATGTGCTGACATCTGTTAATGGATATGGAGAACAATGCCCTATCTGCAGAAAGGTCTTGCTTCTCACACTCACGAAATGAAAAGAAAAGAACATTTGCCCAACAAGCATGTTGACCTGCACACTGAATAATAGAGATAAACGGCAGTCAGCTTCCACAAGGAAGTGCACATAGGGCAAGTCAGCTTCTCAAATTTGTTTTCTCACTAATACATTAAAGGCAGAGTGATGGCTAACTCCTATAAACTGAATCTCCATCTCTGCCATACACCCCGGACAAAAAAAAAGCTGCATCGGTTTGCATCAGTAAATATATATGGGCAGCATTTGAGAAGAAATACACATTTTGATAAAACTGTCTATCTGTTGCATATACCTACACTTGCTGTTGTGGAGAAATGATTTTCTCTGACCTTAAGTCATAGTTGCTTATTATTAACCTCAAAATCAAACAAAATTAATTTAAAATATTTTGTCATCAAAATTTGGAGACTCAGACACCCTTTTAACAGGTAAAATCTACAACTTAATTTCCCAATATGTAGGAGTAAAAAAATGAAACTAATCCTTGATATGTTTCAGAGCATTTTTATGTTTAATAAACTGTGCATATTTTAATAACCTCTGGTAATAATCCACATCCTTCAGCTAAAAGGAATGAATCTAGACATAATATCAAATAGTCTGAGCAAAATGTAGAGGGGAAAAAAAGGCACCTCAGACCCACACAAACAGACCCAGCAATGTAAGAAATTCCAGTATGATACCACAACGTGCTATTAACATGAATAACCTATACATTCAAATATATTATTAAAGGCAACTTGAACTTATTAGCATAGAAACCAAGTTAGAACAGCTAACAACTACATAAATTTCTGTGCAGACTATTTGCTATCAGGAAAGTGGGCTTCAATCAATGAACTTATTTCTTGCTATGTAATTGTCTTGTGTATATTTAAGAGACCCATAGGAAAAGTATTTTCTTTCCTGACATGGAAATGGTATTTTAGAGAAAGTCCTATGCTGAAATCTAATAATTTAACCTTGTTCCTGTTATCTTTCCATGTTAGTCTCTCTCTTAGCTAGGCAAACTAGCAAAAGAAGAAGAACTGGAGTTTCAAATTACAGACTACAGGAGCACCAAGTAGCACAACTATTATTAATAGTAGATATTTTTTTTCTCTTCATTCCTAGAAGTAATTTCTTCTAAAGACTTACAGAACATGGACTACAGAATTTTCTATCAGGTTTAATCTTGATACACACTGTCTCTGAACAATAGGCCTTAAAATTTTTTTTCACCTAGAGACATTTATCTTCAGGTTTATATTAACAAGATAGGTCCTGATCTGAATCACTTTTTCCTGTTTACAAATAAGATCTGAAAAACTTTGCACTATAAAATGCCATTTAGTTTTTACAACATCTAAGAAATCACAAAGATTATGGTCATATGGGCAACATTTTTTTTTATTTTTTTTTTAACTGAATGAGGTTGACAAATTATGGAATTCAACAGAGCTTTCATATTAGTGCTCCCATGTTTTTTTTCAAATTATGAAGCTCCCATAACATGGTTGCTATTTGTAGTTTTGGAATTCTTTTTTAAGAGTGACAGAAAAAGTTTTTCAACACGTAAAAATAAAGATTGATTTGACAAAAAAAGTGTAAAACCTGCTCATTTATTTTCATATACGTGTGTAAGCTACTCACATAGGAGGTGATAGAAAAAAAATTCACTACTCTCAGATCAATCAGAAATTTCAGAGAGGTAAAATTGAAGCTATTTCCTTAATTTCCCTGTTGCATTTTTCTTAAAAGTATATCCAAATTAATCTTAAACGACTTCTAATCTCCAACCTGTAGTGAAATAGCTACATTCACAACTGAATTACGATCTTGCCTGCATAAAACATAGTAACTATTTTTCAAAATGTAGACACTAGAGTTTAGGATAAGAAGCACAGAATATCACAGTCAAACCAAAGGTTTCTTCCCCTATCCTCCATTCATCCTACTTATTAAAAAGGCACCAGGAGGCAGGTGTGAGGAAGGGACTGCAAAGGTAGGACAAGAGCCATTACTGTCTCCTGGGAGGCCTTTATATTCTTCCCAAGATGTTAAAAATTAATTACTGAGCATACAAACCATTTATTCTTTTCATTCTTGGTCTTAAATACCTGTTTAGCATTAAAGAAACAAAACAAACCCTAAATTAAGCATTCATAGCTTAAGCAGACAGCTGGGGCATAAACACAAAATCTGAGGCTAAAGTGTATAAACAACTGAGACCAATTGGATGGGCAACATCTCAGTTACAGTACCCAATGTGAAAAACAAGAGTCATCCTGGGCCAGAGTAAGCTCCCCTCAAGAACAACCAAATCTTGACCACACTGGCCAACACAAGATATCTAGACTACATTAAATAACAGTCATACCTCCCCAGCATATTCTAACAACAGACACCAATCTGTTGCATAATCAAGGGATTTGGGCCCTTTGTCCTTAGTAAGAATAATGGATTTTTCTTAATCAGTTGGTCGGACGATTTTTTGACAACCTGTAAACTATTGGACTGTAGTGCGCTCTGTGGACACTGAGTTGCACAGCTTGGTTGCCAAAAAAAAAAGTAGCTGCTCCTCTGCATTTCTGGGCCTGACATATGACAATTTCTCCTAGACATTCCAACTGTACTATGACTTTCATAGCAAAGAAAGTAATCTATAACCTATGATGCTGCATTGTTCAAGACTGGTAAGACTACAAGTGCCTAACCGAATGCAGAAGTCCTGAAATGATTATTAGTTGAACATTTTCCCTTTTGCTACCTGCAACAGTCAAAGGCAAGAGTGCACCTCATCAACCCTTGAGAGAAGATTCCTTTATGAAGACAAACTTACTCAACGGAGAAAATGTAGATCTTGATTTCAATTATCCTAGATGATTCAGATCATTGTTTTAATTAAAATAAACATTTATGTAAAAGAATAGATTAAAATCTCTGTTTAAATGCATCTCACCAGCTCTCCAAGGAGTCTTCCACATAAAAAAAGGCCAAGACAAACGAAGGCTGCCTAGTTTTCTACTGTCTGCAATGTAAGTATTTAAGGATTGACTGAAACAGAATTCAGACCTCAAGATTTGTCCTTTCATCTTGTACACTCAGACTCATAACAAACATAATGCAACTGAAAAATCTTGTACTGCACTTCAAAGACATCTTAAGACTTTTATATTGTCCAGCTTGTCCTGTGCTTTTAGAGACATACTCTGAAATTCATAATCCATTTCTCTGGGGACATTCTTCTGTTGCTCAAGTTTTCTCTCTAAGGTTGCTGAGAAGTTATCTATGCCCAAAGATATGTTGCAAAAATGTTTACAATGAAAGAAGCATAGCCAAACTTGGTTTGCACCTGCTTTTTCCTACCAAGAAACATCAGTAGAGAACCCCAATTCCTTCCCTCAAATGAAAAAATCTTCTCCTAAATTGTGCCTTCCAAGCTCCCAGGAGCAAAGGGAAACTTAAGGCTTTTGAACACACCAAACTTGCAAACAACATGCTGCACATGAGGGTCATTTGCTGTTGTTTCCTAACTTTTCCCCTTCACTGATTAAGTGAGGGGGGAGGGAAAAACCTCTTAATTTTTTTGTACATTAATTTTCTAACTTAAGTATAGTAACACATCTATCCACTTTAGCTTTTACATCAAAGAAAGAAAGCAGCCTGAAATCCTTTAAAAAAAGTTAAAAGTTCCTTGAGTTACAGAATGTAATAAGTCAACAGAAAATTACTGCCTTTTGTTAAACCATTATGCTATTTTTGATCAGTTGTTGAATCAAGCTATTTAATTGGGCCTTTTTCCATTTCATCAGTCATTTTGGCTTTGTTTCTAAACTAGTTCTGTTAATTTTCAAGCATTCCCAGCTTTTTAGTACATTTTCTCCTTTACCCACATCCCAGCATTTTTTAACTCTGGCAATTAAATGCCGTGAAATATATGCTAAGAGATCTTTTGTTAAATTACAGAATGGTCTGAGTAACATTACATGAATATTTATTCTTTATTTAAATCATAGACATGACTGATGTAAAAAATACATCCTGACAATGTATCTCCAAAGTTCCGAAAAGGTTACAGACATGTGGCTATTAAGGCCCTCTGTTCTAATTAGCAGCTCTGTTCAAGACAACAGTTCAGCTGACGCTTTAGAACTAAGAACATACTAAGCTGAAAGATTTAGGTAAATGGTTAAATACCTTCCTGAAATGAGGCCTAACTGTGCAGAAAGCACTCAACAAAGCAGTGAATCTGTATGGACTAAATGTAAAATTATCATTATTATGCTGATGTCAGAGAAAAACTACCCCAGCCAAAGGAGAAGTGTGAACACAGCACTTTATGATATGAAACATGATAACGAATAACTTCATACTGAGAATCATTCATTACCAATATTATTACAGTAATTCCTCTTATGCCTTTCATTTAATTATTCTGTCTCCGGGAAACTGAACTACAGATATCTCAGTGGTCAATACCTGACTCTTAATCCACAGAGTGAAAGGGTTAAAAAGCTTTTACTTTAATGAGTGGGCACCTTTTATAGAACAAAGAAAAGAAAAAAAGAAAAAAAAAGTTCTTACTGGGATTAACATTTTAAATATGGTTCTTTGGTCTATTAGAAGGTCATGGCATTACCACCACTATCTCCACGCTAAGCAAGATAAAAAATGACCTGAGATTTTATCAATACACCACCATTGATCTTAGCAGTAATCTGAACGTAGCTGGCAGCACTTAATTCCTGTGTGTTCAAACATTAAAGCTTAATTCACTTCACCCATGTAATTTTCTTGCTTTTATGTGCTCAGACGATGCTCTTGATTAAACACCCAGACGGCAAAAGACTCAAAAGACTATTGGCTCTACTGGTTAATATCAGTTATGTATCTGTGTGTTGCACAGAAAGCCATAGTCTGTTCAATTGTCTGTGTGTGTGTGCTCATAACACATAGGGTATGGAATAGCCACTCTCGTTAATGCATTACAAATGAGTAAACTTGTGTTAAGGCTAATTGAAACCTGTTCTTCCTTTCAAAATCAATTATTTTAAACTTCTGAACCTGAAACACAGAGATTATTTTCCAGTGCAGCACAACAGAGAAGATGACTTCTTAATATGTTGGGGTTGATTGGCTAAACATTGTTTCACTCATTTCTATACCCTTAAAATTGAATTTTTTATCTGCTGAACATTGTTATTTAAATTCCTCAAAGTATATAAAACTCAAGAATCTTCATTTTGCTGTCTAATCCTAGAAAAACCAGCCTCTGATACCAAAATTTTATTAAACTGCAGTGGTAGCAAGATCACACAGCTACAAAACAGCCACTTAACAAGCTGAGCTCTTCCATCAACAAATACAGAAAAAGAACCATCTTGACATGAATAATTACTTGTAAGAATAGATTAAATCTGGTGTAAAACTCCCAGACTGTGCCAAGAAGGAATTCTTATATTCATTAATAACTGTGGGAATTCACATTCTGAAATAAAAAAGTAAATCTTAAAACCTTTTTGTTATGTACTGATGTTTATTCTACAGAAATGTTAAGAAATTTACATTAATAGTAATCATTTAGATATCAAGTAGACCACTCAGGCAGATAAACTCCAGCTAAGCAGAACAGCATCAAAGCAGAACAGCATCAGCTGAGTGCAAAAATAATACGGGAAAACCAGAACTAATGACTAAAGCAGGCTTCAGTTAGAAGGAGTACACTGCCATTTACAAACACAAAAGTTCACCACATGACACCCCCAAGTTGTATATTTGATTACACAGCTGACTGTTTAAATATATGTGTTTATGTATGAAAATATATGTTACTGATAAAAATACACACTCAAAAACACAAGCATGGTATACCAATATAACATCTACAATTTCATACTACACGCTAGGATCTTAAACTCTATTTATTGCCTAGACTAGTAAGCTTTCTCTTTTGAATGACAGCTCATGCCTTCTGGAATCAGAGTAATATAAATAGAGCATGAATGCAACCAAGCACTTCAACAGAAGAAAAAGAGGGTCTTAATGACAACAGGTGGAGCAAAACAGGTATTACTCAAATACTTGTTGATAGGATTCAAGAGTGCTCAAGGCCATCTGATGCTTAGGGCCACAGGAGAAATCAGCAGAGACCTAACCTAGCTAATTGTCTGCCTTGATTGTGATGGTTCTGATTAGAAGAATAATCAGCTCTCAGCAGCCCTTAGGCAAAAATGCCAACTGAGGGCTTTTTTTTTTTTTTGTCTGATGATGGTGCACTGCAGAATGAAATGCCAGATCACATCATTAAACCACTCTTCCAAATATTAAAGGGGTTCCTATACGAACAAAGTCAATAATTTTCTTTGTAATTAGCTTGAACATTCTCCTTCTGTCATGTTGAGACTGCATTCACATGAACTAAAAAGTGCTGACCTCCAGTTTTTCTTGGATATGGAGAAACAGTCACACTTTGTGACTGCAAAACAAGAGCTCTACAATTCCAGCAGTCTCTGGACCAGACAAAGGTTATCTAATGCTTAATTAAATTATTAAGAGCTGGCTGCATATGACACAAAATTAATTTCTTTCCAGAATTTTTTCTAGTATTGTTCTGACTGATTTTATCTAAATATGTCAACCCACAATAAAACCTCTATTTTCCTTTCTCAAATTGACCACATCATGTCTACCATTTCTTTTCAGCACAAGATTTACACTCCCAGTCATCATGAAAACTTCAAGCCACACATATTCAAAACAGATTTCATACTACGTTTTCTCAATACTCTTCTGTATTCTGAGACTTTTGGTTTCTGACTACAATAATTTCATCCTTCTATTAGTTGCTTGCTGCTGCAAAACAAATGTGAGTATTCATTTGAATTCAAAGCAATATGTATTGACAATTACATTCCCAGGCCACTAATTTTAAGATGCACATCTTGCCACCAGTTTTGCACCCTGGTAGATTAGCTGATTTAATAACTTACAAAACAGTTAAGCATATCACACACTAAAAGATTAAAAGCAAAGGAATAAAGTAGCTCAACACAGCTTTTCAAAATGATCTAGTTTTCATACATGTAGAAGGAAAGACTTAAGAGCAGCCTTCAGTGTTTCAGTTATGCAAGGAGATCCAGGCATCCCTCCACATGGTTGACTGAAAAAGCAGACCAAAACCATGTCTTCAAAACAATTATCTACAATGTGATACCAGCCATTTCATAAGAGAAAGCAAAGCCTGAAACATCTGATCTTTCACATCCTCCCTTTATGAATGTCCGCATTAATAAAACTGAATACCTCATCGAGAACAAGGTCTAAATGTCTGAACAGCAAAAAAAATTAAAATCAACAGTCACTAAGTGCGCTTGACACCTGAAGGTAATTATACATGTATGAGAATCCTGACAGGAGTGATTTCTCTGTGCCCATTTTGAGCTATCCATCTTCCAGAAAGTTCACCGAAAGAATGTGTCAAACTGTCCATTAAAAGGACAACCAAAATATGCAATAAACACATCCATATTTTAGCCTCTGACCCTTGAAAGCCAGCACATTTTTTACATTCTTCTTGTCACGATAAGCAAGAATCAGCTAGCTGTGTGTGTCTACGCCCAGCCACACTCGCACTGCTAACGGGTCCTGTCTGGGGGTAGATTTGCAGAACCCTTTTACATTTACAGCTGTCAAGTGTGTTGCCGGAAATCATTTAACCAAAAAAGGAATGAGTAAATGTGTGAAAGAGCTTACTGCAGGCCTAGTTTATAGATCCTCTATGTGTCAGGAGACCATATGTCTTTGCCAAATAGAAATTTTCTCGAAACAGTAACTGTCCCCAGTTCTCAGAAAGCTGCGCAAGTACCGAAAGAGAAAAGACTTTTTCCCAAACCCAGCTCCCTCCAGCTGTCTCTCCTCAACATTGTAGTTGGGGCTCAAAGTATTTTAGAGACAGAAACTTTTTCAGATGGCTCAGTGTGAGCTGTTCATTTCACCAAGACTGCTAATGAACTGTAAAACCAACATTTTGGTTCAGCTAACATTGGCATTCCAGCTCCCATAATGTATGACAACCCTGATTTACTGAAGCAGAACCTCCAGTTTGACTTTTCAGCATGTAAAGTTCCACCTATATAATTTTGTTTTGCTAGCAGGGTTTTCAGTCCCTTTTTAATGCAGAGATACACACACGCACCTCCTACACTTTACCTTAAGATAAACATATATATGTATTATGAAATCCAGTAAGCCACTCAACAGTACAGTAATTAGAACCAATAGTTAATTAAATCGACTTTTGATTGCATTACTTTTTTTGTTGATGCCTGCTTGGTGTGACAGATAGCAGTAGTCAAGGGCATTGTCTATGCTTCTTCAAAGCCTGTCACATTCTGAGCCAGCTCAGGATCTACCTCCTCTGTCTAACACCTGGTTCCCAGTCCCCACAGAGATGCTGGTGGACCTCTTATGCAAAAAGCAGTGTACAGTAGTAGGAGTACACAGCAACACAACAGACAGAAGAGTCAGCTGCTCTCAGAACTGCCACGTAGCCAGGAAAGGTTTGTCTGACCAAGTGGAGCACAAAGTTGCACTGCTTTCAAGGTTTGTAGCTGTAGAAGCATGTGTTCAATCTCTGTTTCAGCTGAAAGACACATCCCAGACCTTTCAGTACCCATTAATACTGCAGAAAATTTAAACATCCTCTTGGTACAAATAGTGAAAATCTCAGTGTAAACAAATGTTCCTATGAGCTTAACCAAACCACTGATGACCCGCAAGCAGTCTCATACAAGGGTCAGTGTGGAAGAGTTGCCTTACTCACTGACGTATTACAACTTCAAGAAACAACTTAGGATTTTGCAGTCTAAATCCCCCTTGTCAGTAACCCTTAGATTTACATCACCAATAAATGTTCTGCAGAGACAGTGTGGATTGGGCCAGCAGGGTTACATCCAGTATCTACAAAACTGCTCACATTTTTGTTTCCAGGCTGCTCTGATGGATTTTGCAGAGCAGCATCAAATATTTTTACTGACAGTCAGCAGAATACCTGTGTGGAGTTCTACGGTTTCACTATTCACAGCTAGGGGCTGTAAAATACTGTGTCCTAATCTTAGGACAGAGACAACAGTCCCACACTCTTCTCTGTTTTGGTCTAAGGCTTTGACTAGTCAAGTCTGTTATTTTCCATCCAGATGACATTCCACACAGCAGACTTCATTCGACTTAAAACATGGGTCCCACAGCATGAAAGGTAAGTGAAAGAAGACAGTTTTGAAGGCTCTGCCCCTCTAACTTACCACCTGAGCAAGTGCAAAGAAGCCTTTCCCCACACCTATACAGACTTCTCAGCAGGATCCTGAATGCAGAGAGGACTGCACCTCTCAGCCACTTGGTACCTTACCACATGTTATTCTGAGTGAGCCCCTTCAGTTTATATCACAGTACAATGATGAGATTGTTGCTGCAGCGGTTCCCTGTGACCCTGTTTTCTCCTGCAATGTTGACATAGAGAGGGAGAAGTTCATCATGGCATTTAGAGACACTGCAGGAGCAGAATGTATCAATAAATACATGAAATTAGACCCTACTTTGACTATTCACCTTAATTCCTTACCTGTTATGGCTGGCAACAGAGGCAGGTAGAAAATCTCCAGAGGAGAAGACAAGCCATCAGGCAGTAGATAAGAGAGCTTAACAAACATGGTCCAGTGTTGGCCACATAACAGATTTCCAGTGTGCAATCCTACCATAGATTTTCCTTGATAAAAACATCAGTATTTCACTGCTGTGGGAAAATAACCACAGCTGAGTCATTTGGATACTATGAGGACACATAAATATCCAATTAGGAAGATGAGAGGAGTAGTACATCCAACTTTCAGATTTATCTGCTATTCCTGCAATTTCAACACTCAGTTTTGTTTTCTGCAATGAAATTTGAGCAGCTGCACAAGCAGGAGACTTGCCAACATCAGAAGTAGCTTCTGCCACCTGAACTTCACCCAAATCTCTTCATACAGTCAGACGATACACAGGCTTACACAAGGCCATTTCCTTTCTGAAGCAGTCACCCCAGAAATCAGCTGGAAGGAACTAGCTATAGTATACAGGTTGAATAAACAAGTAAAAGCTGTGCAAGTAACTTTTGGGTTTGGGACAAGAGAAATGTTTAACCTCATAATTTAATTAACACTTGTTAAAATTGAAATTTTCTTTTTAAATGTTGAAATTATTATTTCACCTTTTGCAACTCTCTTCCCTAAAACCACTCAAGGAATTTCAACACAGCTTTATGAATACCATCTGAATCTGATTTTTAATTATTATTTTCATGCAAAGAGAAAGAGCTGAAAAACAGAACTCAGTGAAACACAATTTGATTTTCTTCCTCTCTCAAAAAATGCTAAACAGACATTTCAGGAACCAAATATAATTTAGGTCAGTTCCTTTCACAAGAGGCAGAAGTCCCCTCATACAAATGGAGAATATGGGTGAGAAACAACAAACTAACATTCAGAGGATCATATCAGTGTGCAAACATAATACATAAAAAGAGGAATGAGAAGATGGAGCATAAGATTATGTTAACAGAGGACTAGAACTTGCTGTCAAAGAGATTGGTTTCAGCTGGGCAAGGGCTCAAAGGTCAAAAGGAGTCCAAAGGATCCCCTTTCTCCATGCCTGCTTCTGCACTGTGTTTCACCCTAGAAGCAATACCTGGGGCTTCCCTCGGCTCCAGCTGCCTTCCCACTTCATGGCCACGGACCCCTCCAGAGGGCAGCAGCCCTCTCTTCCACGTCTCTCTTCCATTCCCTCCGCACCCCCGGCTGTAACTTCAGCTCGATGTCTGGAATCCAGCCGGTAGAACAGCAGTGCCTGGTGGGCAGGATGAATGGCAGGGGAATCCTTGCTGCCTCCCTGCAGACTGTATCAGCACTCAGGGATGTGCTTGCCAAACGCATGTCACCAGGGATATTCAGCACTTGGCAGCTCTGCCTGGAAACCTGGCTGGAAGAGTTTCTTTCCCCTTTAACCTATTTTATTACTATTACTTTATTTTGTTTTTAATAACTGCATAATGTTTTGTTTAGGCACTTTACAGGCCTGCTGCCACACTGTAAAGTCTCAAGTGTGCACAGTGATGAAATGCCTCAGGGAGCTAGTTTGCAGAACATGAGGTAACATCGGCTTTGTAATTTAATTCCCAGTGCGTTTAGCACATTTGAGAATTACAAATAAAATCAAACAAAGTTTTAGAGAGCAAGTTTCATCAGGCAGTGAGAGGAAAAAAATAAGAAAAAATTCTGTCCTTTTAGCAAGGGACTGGCAAAGCCCACTCCAGGGAAGAAATCCATCAGAGAGGTGGGTGACAACTGGCAGTGAAGGAATATACTGGAATTTGCCCTCAGTGGACACATTTATAGCATCAGCTGCCAAATGTCAATGAGTGTATTTTACAAGGAAAGCAAATGGGGTAAGGCAGAGAGGAACAGTAACTACCCCGCATCCAATGGCACTCACAGAACTGCAGAAGTCATTCCGACATCCTTTTTTTATTGATTCCATACCCTGACCTTTCAGGTTGCCATCTTACTTCCAACTTGTGAAAGAATGTTTCACAGATAATTCAGGGAACAGGCCTGGACAGCAAGAGTATGAAATTATCACAGAGCATTCCCCAATTCCTACACACACGTACTATACCACCAAGTGACACCTTCTGGAATTTTCTCCGTATTCACTAGGCTTCTAACAACATACTGCTCCTTCATTCATGGTACAAACTGCCTCTCAGCAACACAAGACATACACTACCCTGGGCTCTGCCAAGACTGGCCTGCCAAGTCGATGCCTTTGAACAGAATTGCATCCAATAAGCAATTACAGCTAAGCATGGCCCTTTTCTGCCAATCAGACAAGAAAGAGACCTTTTCCTACCCTCATTTAACTTTCTGCCTGTTACAAGGCAAAAGGATTGATTTATAAAGAACTAAGTGTATCTGCTTTTTGACTTAACATCTGCTTTGTACATATTGATGAGACAAGGAAAAACCTTAAAGTGGATAAAAGAAGGACCCACTGTCACAAAGAAAGAGGTTGTGGACTCCATCCATTTTTTGCTCTGCCTTCTACTGCTGCCAGTTGACTGTTTTCGCTTGTAAAATTGTGCGAACTACTCCTAAGTGCAAAATGGATACAGCACAAATAGATTTGGTAGCATCACATAGATATATTGTATGAATAATGAGGTTCAGTTGCAGCCTGTCACACAGAAAGAATAACTTTTGAAGTAACATATAATTCAGTGAAGGGAAAATACAAAAAAAATAACATCTACTCTTGACATAATCTTCCTTTGCATTTTTAGAATTTTCTTCCTGGGGAAAAATGTATTTGAAGTTATACTGAATCATATTCCTCTTTAAATTAACTCTGATAACATCAAATGAAAAACTGGGACCCTATTGCCAATGTAATCTTTATTACCAAGTTCTTCTGAAAGAGATTGTTCATTGGTATGAAACACTCCAGAAAAAGCAGCAGATTCATCTGAATATCTTCAGTCTTTTAATTTCTAGCTAACTAGGTCCTTCACAGCTATTTCTAAACTCAGACAAGTCATTACAGAAAATGAGAATGGTAAGCAACATTATTTCATTCTGACCAATTCACCGGCTATGTACAATGGACATCAATTTATTCTCAGTCAAGGATGTAGACCTTATACATAGTTCTATTTTCCTCTGACTACCCATTCAAAGTGTTCAGTAGAATCAGGTGACTTACTGTAATCTCTGTATTACCTAAGGTAACAGGCAAGCAAATACTATGGGTAATACAAAAGCCTGGGTAAGGTACCACAGGCTCTTTTACTTCAGTATATCCACTTGGGTTCATGAAGTCCCACTGGCTACACATTAGCACAGCTTTGTCAGCCCTACACTGGCTCCAGAGGTACTCAGCAGACACTATATTAATCTCTCAGGTCTTAGACACATTAGATAAACTTGAATTCAGGACAAGTGTCTTTTTTTCTGGCTTTCAGCCCCTTGGCAGCTCATGATTTTAAGTACTGCCTATCCTCTCTCCCTCTTGACTGGAGAAGAAAATCCCCAACCCAAAGGGGTGATGATGGCCCAGGGTAGTACAGCGCCTTATCGTCCCCTACTCTGCAGCCCAGCACAGCCCACGGTATTGCACTGGGTAACTGTGACTCACCCAGCTTCAACACCAGGACACACACTTCCCTCATTCACCCCCTGCACCTGTCAGAGCCTCCCAGGACTGTGCCAGCTGCTTCTGGCCATGCCTGCATCTGGGCAATCCCACAATGACCTCTTGCTCATGAAGTAGCTGAAAAGTGTCTTACTACTGGAAAGTGTATTAAGTGATGATTGAATCCTGGCTGCCTTCTTAGGCAGAAGACCACAGTAACAATCAATCAATTTAAAGCACAACAGACATTAAACAAATACAGCAATAAGCTGATTAACTGATTTAATCAAGCTGATTTGTAAAAAAGTCAATTAACTAATACAAGCAATACCTTTAAATAACCATCTAACTTATTCAATGGCTCCTGCAATACTGTAGATTTAAAGAAAGTTAAATGGAGTTCTGAATTTCCCATTAAATACTTAGAGGCTTACAAAAAGGTTATAAAATAAGGAATTTTCTGCTTCAGGCTACATAGATTCCAGTGTGTCCTACATACTGCAAGCTCTTGATCAATTATCTCCCCCAACTTTTCAAAACATTCTTTTTTGGGTTTGCTTTGATATGCCTTGGGTATATCAGGTGATCAATGAAACTATAATAATTGTACTTCTGGCTGAAGACCTTAACTGCATGCAGTGATTTGACCAGAGAAAGACACACACATTTTAGATGCATATAATAAGTGTTTGGCCGAACCACCAAGTCTTGCATTGAAGAATGTAGCAAATAAACAGAAAATAAAACATCTGCTGACTGATGAGTTGGTGTTAGTACTGTAAATTCAACTGCAAACTTTGTTCCAAGAAAGCCACCCACAATGTAGCATAAAACCCAACAATTTAATACAGAAAGTCTGAACCTGTTTCCATTAGTATCACTCAGAATTCTATCACTCTCTTGAATAAAATTTCAGAAAACCTCTGCTTCTTGGCTGCAGATTAATAAATAAAATAATTTATTAAAAAAAAATTCAGCCCCTAGGTGGCTAGACTTTTAGTTTTTATTTTTCTGATGAGTCTCATGTGTGCTTTTAAAGTTTTTTTGTGCGGGTTTTTTTTTTTTTTTCCAGGTTTAGAGCCTCTGGTCACTTTACAAAACAGAAAACCTTCTGTTTCCACCACGACAGCTTCAAGAAAAGCAAAACTGAAAACTAACATAACCTAATAAGTTCATTTGAAACAGCTGGACACTAACACTGTACCTGAAAAAAAATCCCCCAGTTTTCTGGGGAAACAAATACAAGGAAGAATTCACATTGAATTGCTTCCCTTAAGGAGTGGTCCCCTTTCTGTATCTTTGAGACTTACTGTTGCTTTTAACTGTATGACCTTTCTCTGAACAATCCCAAAAGCCTCTTCCCAGCCAAAAATTTCAGAAATGGATTGAATACCTCTTAAATCACTATGTAGCAAGGAAACAGATTAAGCTAAAAATATGTTTTCTAAAAAAGCATTCAGAAATAAAATCACTAGGGCTTAACACTGCAGACAGTGTAAGAATGTAATATTGATATAAAATGGAACTGTAACCAATAGAATGACTAGACCTAGAGAATATGGCTGAGAAAACTCCTCCCAGAATTCATCTATAAATGATACAGCTGGATAGGTTTCCCCACACAACTGAATAATACGTTTTACATAGTTTTATATAAATCCACAAACTTCTCTACATCCCATTTTCTCTTTCCTTTTGAGGAAGGGGGAGGGAAGGAACACGGAGAGGAAAGGAGAGTCAGAGAGACTTTAATCTGAAAATGCTACAATTGTGCATGACTCATGATCTGTTTTAAAGGTATAAGGATGCAGTTATTGAGCCATATATCTGGGAACGAAGTGTTTAGCTGGCAAATCTCTTCTAAGCACAGCAGTAATTTTCTTATGCAGGGTTCACTTTCAGGAAAGCTGCAAGAAGGAGGGGGTTTAAGTGTAAAGGAAAGTTACTCAAAGCAATACATAAAATTTAAAGAGCACTGAAGAACTTTCACTATGAAAAGCTTTTAAGATACAGTAGAAGCAATTACTTGCTAATACAGCATCAGGAGGAAATTTATTACACACAATTTCACTGAGAGACAAATAAGAGGCACTCTTGCACTGAAGCAAGTTACCACAAAGTATTTTGGCCCTGGCTTTGCCAATAAAATGCTGTAGCTTTCGATTCCCTGCCTGACACATAATTTCAATTCTTGACTGAAATAACAGAGAAATACAATTGAGGCTTTCTGCACACTCACAACTGTCCTAAATTTGGAAAGAAAATTTGCTGCAGGTTGCACCTCCTCAGCCGTAACAAAACAAATTTCAGATAAAATAAGCCTCCTTTCTCAGTATCTCAATTACTACTTTCTTCGACAAAACCTGGGATTAAATCAAATACTGTACATGGCAGGTAGTAGTCTCATACACAGAAGGAATGTAAATCAAAGAGATAAACATCTGGAGAACAGTTTACTGCTTCTCATTCCAAGCTCTTTTGTTTAAGGGATGGGTGGCATTTCATGGCCTCCTGTGTGCCCCTAACTGAGGGATGTTATCTGTAAAACCGTTTTGGTTTGTCTTTGATGCCAGTTCACACGCAGTTGTGGACAAAAGAGCACCAAGAGGTTCATACCTGTGACCCAAACATAACCAACCTATCTTTCCTTCAGTAACTGTTTTAAAATGCACATTTTTGCTTTCCACCCGGCTGGTATTTTCACAAGACAAGCAGCTAACTACATGTGTCCTGTCCTAAACACAGGAATATGGTTGGACCTGTTAAGTATTTAAAAATACAGCTCCATTTCCTGATTGCATTGCTTATTTAGGCTAGCATAGTCTTGCACTGGCTTAAGAAATACTCAGAAATGATCTGGCATTTCTCTCTATGCCACTTTCTATGCTCTTGAAATCTTCTTCAGCTTCTTTTTCCTCTTTAAATAGAGTGAAATGCAAAAGATTTAAGATTCTCTTACGATAATTATTTAAAAGTGAACTGAAAACTTCTGGCAAAGAAAAATCACTGATGTATTCTTTCTGCAAACATGGCTTAACATGTTGGCCAAGCCAAATGGTTCTCATGTCATAGAAACTAGAAAGAGAATTCAGACCACTCCAGCTGAAAGCATATGAAGCAGATAATCAACATACTTATTAGTCTTTGCTCCTAAGTAAATTCATCATAGGTTCAGAAAAAATTCACTGAACACTTAATCATGTAGAGTTCCTATCAATTTCTATTCCTATTTTTCTAAGGGGACTTCCATTTAACAAAATGATTTTGTCCAAACATATCAGCCTCACAGCTTGGGGACAGCAAAGAATGCAGAGAAAAACCAGACCAAGGTCATGACAAAACAGTCCTCCCAGATTCCAGGGAAGGGAATGCACAGCCCTGCTCTTTACACTCCCTACCTCCTACACCGTCTGCAGGACAAAGTCGCAGGGACCACAAGATGTATCTTGTGACTGTAATAACACTTACAAAATTGTAACTGGGGCCCAGGAAAAGAAGTTTAGAGGGAGTGAATGAGCAACCACATGTATATCCACACATGCTGTGGTAGAGAATCTTAGGTCAGACTCACATAGCTGGTAAAGGGTTCATACATATCTAGTCACGGGCTTTGAACAAGCCTAAGCACAGTCAAAAGTCAACACTTCACTAACATGTGTTAATTCAAACATGGAAAGCCAAAATGTGCATGAACTGATACTTATTTTTGAACACTTCTTAGTGGGGATTACTCCTCATTTTTGTTGGTTAGGAGATGTTGCACATGCAGGAACACAGAGCATATTCTTGCTGTGACAATCACCTGCACAATCATGAAGCCAGCACAAATTATAATTTGCATGGATATTAGAAGAGAGTGTTTCAGCAGATGCAACAGTAGAAAATCATAAAGTGCAAGTAGCACAAAACATAAAGAATTAGGAGGAAAAGAAAAAAAAGCTTGTTTTGCAGCCACTGATTTTTTTCCACACTGAAGAATAGAAAAGCACATATTGCCAAAGGACTGAAGCTAGAAGAAGGTATGGTGCCTGTTACTTAAATTCTCATTTCATCTCTCATGTGGTTAGCATCTACTTCTCAGCTCCTTTTATAAGTATTTTGTTAGAAATGGGTTTGCTAGGTTGTTGGTATGGGATTATTTGCCTTGCCTGGCTTTTGATGAGAAGGATGTGTTTCACAATTTCTCTTCTGGTCTCTGCAGAATTGCAGTTGTGTTTGCCTTGAAAGAGAAAACTGATATGCATGTCAGGTGCACAGCTAGCATAGATTAGATACAACAAATATATCTATATAAAATCTGTCTTGAATGATATTTAAAATAACATTAAAACACAGATGCTTATTTATTTAAGTAGGAGAATTCTTGGAAATGTTTTTTTTTTCCCAAAGCCTGAAAGTTGAAAGCCAACTAATCACCAAATAAAATGGAATTATAGTAAAGATTTAAACAGGCAAGACACATATCATTAAAAAAAAAAAAGTGTTTAATTTCATACAATCTTTCTTATGTAGAGAAGGACAAAATTGCTTTTAATGACAATATTTTTAGCATGTATGTCATGCACTTGCAAGAAAAAGAGAGGACAAGGTGTTTATGAGAAAACAAATTAATGGTTATATTATTAAGAGAACAGAAGAAAATTAATTTTTCATTTCACATTTGTCAGCCTAATACTTTGTAAGGTATCAGCTCATGCTAGAAGCAATCCCTTCACAGACATTCCAGAATCATAATCATGCCAATCAACATTATTTAGAGGAGTGGGCTCACTTTCCAAAGGTGTTTTTGAAATATTCCAGTATTCAGCTATCACACTCCTACATTACAAGTAGCTCCCTGGGGTTCTACAATAAAATCCCTCCGCCTTCTCCATTTTGCACACACATGTATTTTGTTTTTTGGAACCAACTTTGAATCAACAGCTCTGACAGATCTAAGAACTGAAATTCTACACTAAAATCCGTGTGACTGAAGATTAACCATTTGTACTCCAACAAAAGGGAACACAGATGCAGTGTGCTTTAGTGATTTAGTGAAAATGGACCTAAAGGGAATTGTTGAAATAAAACTGAATACTACTATGCATTGCATGTGGGAGCACTGGCTCTAGACAGTCAGTGGACAAAAACCTTTTCTATATGAAGTTAATATTCTCACAATACAATGTCTACTATTCTCCAGCTGACAATGGAAGTAAGTGAAGAGAAGCAAATAAGACAAGGACCGTTTTCTCCTCTCTTCTGTTTTTCTCTTTCATTCCTGTTCTCCCCTGTCCTGGAAAGCTCTGTTTCTTTTGCAGTTTCCCCATCTCAGACAGTTATGGGAGAGCCTCCTAGTGAAGGAAATAAGAAGCCACACAACAGAAGGGCACTCACTTCAGGGAACATCTTGAGTCAATAATTAAAGCAATTTGAAGGGGAATGAGTTTTTCCAGTCAAGAAATCTATCTGTCTTTCTTCTCACTTACCTTTCCAGCCTCCTATGGCCCTCTGTCATGCTAGAGAGTAAAAACTCAAATATATTTTCTTTTGGAACAGCACATAGAAGAGGGATACACTGGGTAACTTGTCACATATCCGTACTTGGTGCTAGTTTGGCACAAAATTCCCACCCTGGCTGGTTCAAATAGCAGCAATGCACAGTCCACAGACTGGCACAAAAATCATGGGGAATATGTTGATCGACTGCTATCTCTATGAACATTACCTCTACTGTCTTTAGGAAGTGGACTGTGGTAAATGTGTGTTGCTTTGGTGTGCACCTACTTACACTTAGAGACTTTTTCCTCTCTGCTCAGTCTCACCAGACAAAATGACACTTGAATCATGCTAAGGTTGATGAGATGATCTGACCACTTTGAATTGTTTTCATGACTGAAGACAGCAATCCTTCAGTGCTTTCAAGGCAAGTTTTGGCAAACTGAAGAGATATTATGGCCATTCGCTGTTTCTACAGCACATGTGAATAACAAAAACGCTGGTGCTCACTGGACAGTCAAATCCATGACATAGGATTGTTTGTTTTCATAAAGAACTTGAGTCTGGTACAAAGCAAAAAGGTTCAGTCATCTGGAATGGGAAAACTGCAGGCCACCACTGTCAGCTTGACCTTTCTGCCGTGTAATTTTTCCATCCTTACTTAATGTGCCTTTCAGTACAAGACAGAACGCACAAATGTGACAAAGAAAGCCACTGCCCTTCTCTGCCAGTGAACAGCATTATACAGTTCCATAAAATAAACAATTCTGTCAGTGAAGTTCAGCCTCTTAAAGAACTTGACTAACCAAAAGACAACAGAAACAAATTTTGAGGGGAAAATAATATACATATATATATATCTCTTACACCTTCCCATCAAAAGATATGTAGTCTTCCCTTAGTCAGTGATTCCAAATGCTATTCCAATGTAAGAATGTTCTCTAGTGATGATATATGAAGAGGTGATGATTTCCTCAAATTAGGAGGACATTAACAATTAAGTGTTAATGTGAACATTGTTACATTAAGGCAATTATAACTGTATTCCATGAAGAGCAATATGAAATAATTACTCTTATTCTCAAGTGATAGATCTAAAAGAATGAGATTCCCAATCTTAAATTCATTAGACAGGCAGTTCTCATTTTCTAGTCTAAGAAAGAATCAGTCTTTCTTTATTGGAAAGGTATCTCCTATCTTTCATTACTGAGTGTGCATGCACCTTCACTTCTGTCTGATAGTATGAAGCAGTGAGCTAAAGATAATTTCAGGATATCCAGCCATCTCCAGGTGCAATATCCTCCTCATCAACACTGTTCACATCTTCCAGGTGCCTCCAAATGGAAAGTTCACCCAGAACCAAGGAAAAGTCATGCTCATATAGCACAAGAGATTCCCCATGTGCATGCAAGCACTCTCCAGTTGAGAGTCTTCTGACCCAGTCCGAGGAAAAACCTCATTTGGGGACAGGTGCAGGATATGGCACAACCACCACATAAAATCTACAGTACAAAGAAGTTGGCCCATAGCAACTTGCATGCCAGTGTTTGTCTGCAAACAATCTTTTCAACCTAAATTGTCCAAGAAACAAAGAATGTCACAGACCTTACTGTGGGATATGAAGCTTTGATAAATTACTGGGGGAAGAGAGGGGCTGGGAAATCTTATAATCTTATTTCTAGCACAGCAAGCCTAAGTGCATTTTTGGTGTGAAGCAAAACAAAATAATGTAGGAAGAAAAAAATCAGATCAGGCATAATGGCAGTATCAATGCCTCTAACCACCAAACAGATACCAAAACCCTTCCATCCTCACAAGCCTGCATTCTTTGCTGACTTTTATACGCTATCACTCCACACTCTCCATATTAAAACCAGAGGTACTGGTTGGTTGTAATAATTAGGAAAGCTTGCCAAAAAGATGTTAGCACAAGGAATGCGTCAGGTGACACAACAGTGCCCCCAAGGATTCTGGGACCTGTCAACCTCTGTAACTATATCCTCCTGGCCTGTCACAGTAGAGTTAATTAGAAACATCTGTAGTATAGAGATCAAGCTGCAGTAGTGGGGGCGCCTTATTTGCACAAGAAAGGTACAACTCATGTGGGAGGTAAAGAAAGTAGAATCACAAACAGATACAGATCAGTTACATGAACCTGATCAGTTATCTGAGATATATGCACTTCTGAAATAAAACTACCCAAGAAATGTAAATGCAAGACTGATGAAAAGCCTTAACTGCAACACGGGCAAACTGACTTACTGGAATCTTTACAGTGGGAACAAGTCTCCACTGACATGCAAAATGCCATTTATCTGTTTAGCTGCTACACATGTTCATCTGAAAAACAAACTATGTTGCCTTATGTTTTTGCTGAGGACCTTACAAAAAATCTTAAAATAGTAATTTGCTTAATCAGAGTTCATGCTGCACTTTATGGTAAGAAAATTCTTTTAAATATGAATTCCATCCTCCTCCCAAAATGAGAGGTACTTTGGGAAAATTCTGTTGGAGGTGGAACTACAATTTTTTTTCTTCCCATTCCCAAAGCACAGATCTTTCGGTCTGTCTATGATAATGTAATACAACTTGAGGCTGTGTGATTGAATATTATATATCAAACAGAACTCAAGAAATTCAAATGGTAAAATAACTTTAAGGCTGGAGCAGAACTTGGCAGAATTGTGCACATGTACAAATACAGTTTAGAGAACTTTGCATTCCTACAACTTTGTCCTCCTACTTCTCCATTAGAAACCAAGATCTTTCAATAAATCAGTACAGGATAGCTGCAGACTTCTAGGCCAATCCCTCCTCTTTTCAACCACAGTGTTACCAGGCCTGGGCACATCAAAAACGCCAGAGAAAATCAACAAAGTAAAAAAAAAAATCAATTTTGTTTAATCTGTAAGATGCACGATTAAAGAAAAACTGGATGCAGAGTCCTCAAGGTGAGCATGAAGAACTGCATAAGCAAGCCACATGATCAAAATAAAAATCTGTAAGCAATCTTTGGCAGAGATTTTCTGAAGCACTTGTGCTCTACTTACTTCTAATTTGATATGCTGCTCACCCTTGGGACCCGAGCACATATTCCCCAAGCAAACAGTTGCACTTGTTTATGTGATTGTCACCCCAGGAACACCTCAGTCCTCACAAGCTGCCTGTTACCAGGAGGATGGTGGCACATGGAAACATTTCCCCATGAATCAGAAGGTCCATAACTTTGGGCATGCCAGCCCATAATCACAGCACAAGCAGGTCTGAGCTGCCTAACAAGGTAACCAAGAGGCCCCAGTGTGTGGGCACCTTCTCCCCTGCACTGCAGCACCAGGGCTGGCAGTGAGCTAGGACAACCAGCTCTGCACAGTAACTCCAATCATCAAAGCTACATTTGTTGAAGGTAACTTGTTAGAAATACTAATCTCCCCGAGAAATTTCATGGAAAGACAGTAGTCTCCAAACTCCCAGAGGAACGCTTTTCTGCTGACTGTAGTTCCTCCTCACTTGCTTTCCTGTCCTGCAGTCCCACTTCAGAGAGTCTTCTGTTCCAAAATTTCAAACTGCTCTTTTCTTTCAATCTCCTGTTCAACCACTTAGAAATTCAAAAGGTTTGTATTACCACATGGCCAAGGAACAATTCATATAATGGTACTTAAACAATTAATTATCGAATTTTGACATGCATATGTTTTTTGGGGTTTTTTTTAAGAAGGAAAAAAATAGATGTTTGGGGTTTTCTTTTAATAAAACTAAAGCTCTCAGCACTTAACAGCAATACACAGAGCTGCATGAAATAACAGCTGGAAGAAACCACATTAGTGCTTGTAAAGCTGTGGAGCTAATAACTCAAGAGTGCAGAGGTTTACCTGCTTTGGTTACTGATAACTCCAAGTGTGAATGTTACTGAATTCTGTATCACAGCCTGCAGCAACACAAAACTGCAGAGTGACTGAACAGAATGCAAACACTATGACTTCCACTGTTTCAATTTCCACCCAAAAAATGCCATCAGCAGTTTTCTATGGGTAAAATTTCACCAGTTTATTCTAACTTGGAATGTGTGCCCCTAAATTCCCTGGCAGGAAGTTGAAAAGGACCTTAGTATTCGGACATTTCTTTTATATTCTATTAGAGGTACATCATGAAAGGAATCCAATAGCCTGTGCTGAAATGGAATAACACTTTCTTTTACCAGATCACTTTTGCTAATCTGAAATATCTGTATCATATAATACTGCAGAAATACTTAAATCAGCAAGGATATCACTGTGTGGCTTAATAGGGTAGACACTGATACATAGGCTACTTAAAGCAAAGATATGCAAAAGCAGCAACAGATTTTTTTTCAAAGGTTTGTTGTTTTGTTTGTGTTTGGAATTTTTTTGGGAGCAGGGAGGAGAGGGATTCCTTTCAGCAAAAAACATGTCCCTTATGGAAGGAAAATCTCTTTTCTTTCACACCACCAGAGACTGCTGCATGTTTCAGTTGCTTTCAAATCTGTATCTGTGCAATTATAAGAAAAAAGAACTGCTGTTAATGTGTTTCTTCTTTAACAGTAATTAGAAAATAGGTACATATGTAATTTTCAAAACATGCAGCACAGGATGTATTCCAAAACAAAAGAGGAATTAAAATTTTGTCAGCTGTTCAATTAAAAAATTTCTAATTACAAAAAAAATCTAGATGTAGCCATGCTAAACATTTCCAAATCCATCCTCCCTGTGTCAAGTTGCGGCTGTGTCCACACAGTGTAGGCTGAGCTCCCCATGGCTTCCTAACTCAGTTTAACAAGCTATCAATTAAATACAGATATTTAGAGGAAGCAAAAGTGATTGGTTGCAGAGGGATTTCTGGACATTTTAACTGATACCCACTGAAAATACATGAGAAGGATTTCAAACTCAGAAAAAATTGACTGTCAAAAGCCTGACAGATATATAATGCCATGATAGAAATGCTACACATTATGTCACATCTGATTACCCACTTGTGCCACATTACACAGCTGTTTTTGTTACACTGCAGTCCCTTCCCTCTTTCTTTCTTTCTTCCCCACTTTAAATTAACAAAGAACAAATTTAACCTAGCAGTTTTGTGGACACCACCTCTATGCAGAGCACAAATGCTACCCTAATCTGAAGTTACAAAGATGAGGTAAGTAATATTCTTGAGAGGAAACTAAATTTTCAGTTGCTTTCCCAAAGACATTAAGAAAGGGCCTTATTCCCACAGGTCTACTGAGAATAATTAGCAGCAACAAACACTGGTATTATTTCAGTGGGTAGGTCAGCCTATGAGATTAGTCACAAAGGTTTTGTAAATTTCAGAATATATGTACACAGATGTGTGCAAAACAAAACAAAACAAACAAACAAAAAAACACCCCTATATAATAAAGCCAGAACCATCAAGTACTTTAGAATTTCTGAACTTTCCACAAACAATACACTTTATGGCAAGAATCACATAAATCAGACGTTAAAAAAATATACAGCATAAAAGTTGCAAACTTTTAGACAGCTTGTAAAACAGTGGTAATGCAAGAGGGAAATGGTAAACACACTAACAAGGTTCATCAGTCTTAATAAATAGGACAGGGTCACATGGGTTTACTTCTGGAACCCATAAAGGTCCCTAAGTATCTAATTATTTTTGAAAAAAAGCCTAAGGTTTTATTCCCTTCTATTTCTCAGTAGATTAGCTCATTCTTTGTCAGATACCATTTTAAACTGAAATATACTCCTTCTAGGAAGCTAAGGTTTGTTTCTTATTGACATGATACAATACTATGTACCATATGTTCTTCCAAGGGAGTATTACTAAGCAATATTAAACACTACTTCCTAATGGAAGTAACACAATATGTGTTTCTTAGGAGAAGTAGACAACAAAAGTGGTCATGGCACTGGGCCATATAGTAGCTGCAGATTCTGAATAAAATGTCAGATTAAGACCAAGAGCTTTCACTCCTATATTTCTCCTTTACTACTGACTACAAATACATCTTTTCTCTCACCTTTCCGGGGGAAAGATGGGGTTGTATTGTCACTTTTACAGGGAGGCAATTATCTTCCTCACTAGGCAGATATTTAGTTCATTGGGCCTAACATAAAATTGACAAGTGCTGCTTGTTCATGTTTTTGCAAACAATGATTCTACAGCATTCCTCAGGTTGGTAACCTCAGAAGTCATAAGTAACAAATGGTACCCTTGTGACCAACAAAAACAAATAATGTATAAGGTATCTGTAATTGTAGGGTATATTTGTAAGGAAATGCATTGTAGTGGCTAATAAAAATAGTATTTTGTTCCAACTGTGGTGCTAATTAGAATCTGATTTGCCTATTTAAAAGCCATAATTGAGCAGAACCCATGTTACCAAGATTCCCAGGTTTGTTCCGCTTTTGAGGAACTAATGTACTGACCTCAACAGCTGAAAATCACATGAGCAAGTGGGAATAAGAGGTCTTAAATGTCTGCCCTCTGTTACTTTGCCAAGTAATGAATTGTGTTCAAGTGATGTGCTTCTTTGCTGAAGATGCCACTGCAGAACTTGCTAGGTACCCTTGATGCCAAACAGGACAGTACCAGGGAGCTTTGGAAAGTAGGACACGACACAGTAATTGATTTTGAGAGCAACTTTTCCTCCTCGCTTCCCTTCCCTGGCTCCCTTTTTCCCCTTCGAAACCCATTTCTTTGTTTTTCAAGCTACAAACCTTTATCCCATAATTCAACCTAAGAAATTCAACCTCAAACACAGTAGGTGATTACCACTTAAGACATAACATTTGCAAAAAGATTTTTATTCATTAAAAACTAACAGGGGAAAAAAAAAAGGAAAAAAAAAAAAAGCTGGTCAGACAACTAATTCATAAGTAATAATGTAAACACTTTCAGCTTCCAAATTCTGCACTGGTTATATACAACAGAATGTCATGTGTGTCCCATGGAATGCAAGAATCATTACAAAACCCACAGGAAAAAATCAAATCTTCTCCTCCCTTCATCTCCAGATGATGAAGCCTCAGCTAAATGATGCATCCACTATGTCCTTATTACGTTATCTCTGCTATATATTCAATGCCCCTCAGATATTATTTAAAAGCCCTTGGGCTATTGTCTAAATTGAAATGTTCACTGTCCTCAGTATTTCAGTACTATTAAAAACACAACCCAAAGCCACAGTGGGATTTTTCCCTCCTCATTTTCTCTAAGCAAAACTATTATTATACTTGTGCAGGCACCACCAAGCACTGTTCTCTGACATTCTCATCTGATATGAGTTTATGTAGGGTTGCAGATGGTCTTATACCACATACTGCTATATTCCTCAAAAAAGAGGAATCTATATCACCATGTTTCTGTAGGATGGCAAAATCCTGGGTAGTCTGCCCAGTATCAAAGAGTATCTTCTTATAAACTGGACACATCTGATTACATGTTTAGTTACTGTGCACAACAGAAATAATAATTTCATGAACTAAATGTAATTTATCGAGTTGTATTTATCAAATTATAATGATGAATAATCACTTTTATTAAAGCTACTGGCTTCCTAAAGGAAAACCACTTCAGTACTTCAGCACAAACGTGCTTTCTGAAGAGTGTCTGGAACACTTGCACAATTTGGCCTGCTATCCAACTCGTGTGTCAACTGACAAAGAAAGACAAAAATCCAAAGCCGCTAAAACACTTACCATGCCTAACACCTGTCACTGCTGTTCCCCTGTCCAGCCAACCTCCCACAATGCTCAGAGCCTGAGCAGTGTCTCCCCGTTTGCTGCCTACCCTCCAGTCACCCCGATGCTGGCTGAACTAATTAGTGACTTGTCAGCTCACTTGTGCATAGCTTAGCATGGAGCTGGGCACAGGGTAACAACAGGAATCTCTGGGCCTCTGTCCCTCACGACATCATTTCAGCAGTGGAGCCTGTGATACCAAAAAATGAAGCCAGTACTTATACACAGGCATTAGAAGGTGGCCTTCCCGTATAAGGCTTAAGATGACAAATGTCAGCTTCAATCATCTGACAGGCTTTGGTCCCTCTCTGTAACCTTCTTTTTGGCTGCTTTCTTTTTATATACACATATGACACTAACAGAAAAATAAATTGAAAAGAGCACTGAGGCAGGGTGTATTTCACGCACTGGTGCCAATGTTTCATATCTCATGAACCTCGGGAAAACAATTCGTCGAACTAATTAGTTTACAGTGTTTAAGCAGCTTGTTTCCTTCTTTAATCTTCTTTATGTAATATTGTGAACAAAACCATATTATCTTCTGATTTTTTTCTTATACAGTTTAACAAATATGATCCTTTCTTTTCCTAGAGATTACTTCATTTAGACCTCAAACTAACTCCCTTACTTTTTTTCCCTCTTGCGGAAAACAACATATATAGTACCTATTGTTCTTCACAGACCTTCAGGATTATGCATATATGTATTTCTTTTTAAAAAATCTTACACAGTTCATTTCATTTCTCATTTTCAGTTATCCCTCAGAAAGCAGATGTGTTTACTTTCCTCTGAAAATAAGAAGACCTGCTCTTCTCCCTCATGGATCCAAGTCATCAGTGTGTCCCTAACTTCTAATCTTCATACAACTTGCTTTAAAAAGTACTGCATAATAATTAGTTAAAAATAAACCAAGCAAACCTCTACATCTGAAAGAGGTTGACCATTTTACTTTCATCAGCAATGACTGACTTGAATTACAAGAAAACATATAACTAAACAAATAACCCCTATTCATGAGTCTAGAAGTGTGTCTATTTCCTACTCCTTAAAAGTGCCTTTGCTGATGTCCAGGGCTGTTAGTGTGTCTAAAGCTGAGTCAGATCACAGCAGCATGGACTACCACTCTCCCTATTTCACACTGGGGCCCAAAAATGTGAGCAAGTCCTTTGCAATTGATCCAGTAGGAAAACAGTATGGAACATGCAGCATGACAAGACCTTACTGTCCCCACCTGGTCATTCTGCCTCTTGTCATTACCAGCAAAAACCAGCCAGGTGTGTGCTGAACTGCATCTGCATCAAGGCAGCCAGGATAACTTCAACCAATGCTGATGCTGGGTTAAGTAAACCCATACTGAAAGGTTAGGTTTTCTTAGAGAGCTAATTCTATTTTCAAGTCAAAAAATAAGCTCGAGTATTAATGGACAGCTGGGGACAGCAGCTTTTTAAGTGACTTCAACCAAGGGCATGGAAGGATTATCTTTTATGTACAGCATTAACAGACAGCACTGGATGTTTTGCAACAGCCATAGCCACTGTTGTTTTAAAATATGAAAAGGGATGTTGGGTACATGCCTTTATCCAGTAGAATAGTGGCATGTTCCACCAGCAACGTACATATTACTGGTATAATTCCTCCAAAACATGAAGCCATTTAAAATGCAGAAACCATTCTGGAAACAGGAAACTGATACTCCAGACACAAGATGAGAGAGCAAACATATTCTGTACTTTTTAAAGCTTTTATGATCAAGCAAGATGTCACAAACCTCAGTGTTTAGTTGGTAAGTGCCTAAACCTTTACTTTGATATTGCTCTCTCACAAGGAGGTATCATTTGTGAGTAGCCAAATCCTCTACTTGGACATTAATTTCATGGAGATTGAAGTCCATGCAGTCAGTATTATTTTGCCTTCTGATTTTTCTCTTTTTTTATAACTGTCTACTGTCCTCCCATGGTCATCCACAATAAGGTTCATTCATGATGTCTTTAGTTGTCAAATTCCCAGTAATTCTTAATTAGTATAGAGAGGTGACATTGCTCCTGCTTGACAAGCTCAAGAACACTAGCAAGAGCTTTGTTCTGTTGTGCCCAAGGAACTTCTCCCTCAAGGTTAATGCCTGCAACTCCTCTGGGAGCTAGCAGCTGTGCAGGCTGCTTAAGTGAAGATACCCGAAATCTCCCGGCTTCTCAGGGATTTAGCAGTGACTGCAGACCACTTGCCTTATTTCTGAATGCCTGAAAGGTTACAGGAACAAACTTTGTAACTGAATGAAAAGCGTGAAAAATATGAATGCTGTATTAACTTCCATTAACCTTCAATTTCAATCCTGAACTACTGGATTAAAACTTTCCGGGTTGAAGTTTTGGTTAAAAATTTTCTCATTAAGAACATGTGCAATCCCAGAACTGCCTAATGTTAAATATATGCAGACTTTTCTATTCAACACTGGTACTTCTGGCTGAGAGGAATGGAAGATGAAAAACTACAAAGTTGCATAAGCAGAGAAATCTTTAACCCTTTATTTATAGGAAGATTTTGCAAGCCTCTTAATTTCTGTCCTCATTTTATGGTCTAGTTTTGGACTAATTGAATGAGGAATGAAGAGGTATGAAAGAAGTCTGATTGTTCTCACTTCCTTTCTCTCATTTAAAGCCAAAAGCATTATTTTTTTTCAATGTACATCTAATACTTAGCAACATTTGAAGCAGACCTGTCATTACTCACAATATAATCCATCAATGTATCCCAACATCCTCTAGAAAGTTTTAAATGTAGGTTCACATGGACAAAGAATGAGTTTTCTACCTAGAAAAAACAGTCTTTGTGACTCATGGACGCTGATGAAACAGGCAAAGACGTCTGCAATACTCCTTAAGAGAATTAACTGCATCAGCTAAGATTGGACAAGACCAGTTTGGCAATTTTTTTTTTTTTTTTCTGGTCAACAGGAAAATTCATTCTGTAGCAGAAAAGTCAAGTCTCCATATGCTCATCCTCACAGATAAGTCTTTCAGCTTGTTGGGGTTTTTTTTCTGATTTTTCTGAAACCTATCATAATGAGTGACAAAATATTAAGGCATCACATGAAATGTATTCAAGTGGATGAAAAAATCTTACACAACATTTCATGTTTTGCTTTATTTTTCATCTTCATCCCATTATATTGCTGATGAATTAAGAATAAATAGCTACATGATTTATTGTGGCTAGAAAACATCTATGCATATCTAGAAGAGCTCTTCTTCCTCTGCAGCGCAAGTATACAAAAAAACCTTCTCATTAAATGGCCATGTGACAGAAATCTATCAAATACTGTTCCTACTAAATGCAACCCCTCAACCTATCTACTTTGTGATCAACCACAAACACCATTTAATCAATATCTGGCTCACTTCCATGGTTAGTGGGGGTTTGTGTAGATTTTGTTGGTTTGTTTATACCCTTAAATTAGTATCCAAAGCCTGGCTAGATTCTTTGTGTGTGATATCCCACTACCTTTTCATGAAGTTAAGGGGGGTTCCCCCCCTTTTTTTTAATTTGATTTTTTTGTGCTTTGGACCAGATAACATCTTGCCCTGACTGCACCTGCTATCATAGTTTAAATCTTAATGAATGCACCTTAATGAATACACCTGGAGCTCTCCCAGGCCAGAAATAGCCACTGCTAAGGCCTCTTCACTTGACTGACAGTGGTGTGCTTCAAGTCCCATTCCAGTAAGAAGAATTGCTAAGAGACCTACAAATACAGATTAAGCTGAGAAATTGTATTCTGAAGCAAGTTGTTAGTATAAGAGATGTATCAGCCCACTGTTATTCTACCTACCCTTATCCAACAGGCAGTTAGGAAACAACATAAATTGAATGATGTAGAGCACAATTACCGATAGGAAGGATTTCAGTCTGGATTACACTCGAAAAAAACCTGCCAGTTTTTTCCCTAAGAAATCCTTTACACAGCTCTACATTACAGATGTCGTGCTATAGCTCCTCTTTCCCAATGGAATTCTCACTTTCTTTTCGCACTCAGACATATACACACCTCTGCCTGAAAAGGCAAATGCTACAAGCTCTGCTTGCCCTTCACTGGAGGAGATCTCCACCTGGCACTACGGGACTATTGCACTCTGCACATCATCAGCAGGTGAGGCTTCTGCTGCCAATTTCAGCTCTGAATGGTTTCCTGCACAACTCAAGTTTCACCAGTAAATCCCCAGTTACTAGTGGCACAGGCAAGTAATTGTAGTTCCTTGGGTACCTTCTTTGAAAAAAAAAAAATATATATAAGTTAATTGAGAAATAATTGAGAAAGACTGCAAGGAACTGTTACTTGTCCTCTTCTGGTGCAGTTTTATCACAAAGCAACACCACTGGGGTTTGCACTCTGTGTTTGTGGGGATCAGGTTGTTAATTACTAATCAAGCTGATTCACAAGTATTAGGCAAGGGTGCTCGCTGAACACCAATAAAAATCTCACGCTCATATCTCTCTTTAGCTTATTACAGATTTACCTACAAGAAAAAAAAAATAGATGTCATGGAATTTTCCCAGGGGATTATGTAAGTAAAAAGTGTTGCAAGATGCTTTAAAATAAACTTACTTAATTTGAACACTCAAACTTCCTCTCTGCAGATGTTTGTTATCTACCTATACAGCTTCATTTCAGCTTTTCACTTTGTCTTCAGAAACAATTTGCTTCTTACAGCACTTCTAGAGTAAGGCTTGCTGTATTTTTATCTTTAGAAACATTATCAAATCCACCCTACCTGCATTTGCAGTAATGTATCATCTTCGCTTTTCCATAAAGTCACTCTGTTGAAAACCATTACCTAAAGAGCAGGACTGTATTCAGATGTGAACAAGAGAACGAAGAGCCAAAAAGATAATACATTAGACAAAAGTTGCTGCTGTGAATTGTATTTCTGATTGAGCTGATGCTCTGAGTTTTTCCAAACTATTCCAAATAAGTTATGTCTGGTACTCTTCCTACCTTGGTCAAAACTGTTGGGCCACAGTACCAGTGGTGGCTAATGCAGAATTTAATGCATGAAACTGATTACTTTTACCAGTTCATGTATCAATTACTGTAGATAAAAAGAGATTGTAGATCTCAGATGTAAAGAGAATATCAGAGACAAAAAGAAGGTTTAGCCAAAAAAAAATCAAAAAACCCCACCAGGTAATTAGATGTCAAACACCCTCGTATTTGTATGGATGTGAATAAGAACAGTCCTAAAAAATATTTTTAAAAGGTACCAATAGAAACAGATAATAAATAGTAATTTTCTTTACTTGAAATGCTTGACAGCATGAATGTAATGAGCCTAGTGCAGTAACAATATGGCATAATTCCTCATTGTCCCAGTGAATAAACTACAAGAACAACTATATTTCTACTAGCTGTTACGTCTGGCTTCAGTCAGTGATAACAATGACCAAAATCAGTATTTCTACCTTAACAACCAATGAAATACAACATAATAATCCAACATATATTCAGATATGAATGCATTTTTAGTGTTTTCTTGTAATAAACTCTCTCACCACTAAAAAAAATAAGTAAAACCTATTTTATGAATCAAACTAGAATATTGGAACTTGTTTTATGACAGTGGGCACCTGGTGAGTTGCCAATTCAGTGTATAAATATTTGATTAGAGAAACGCCGAAGTAGTAATTCTGCACATTTATTTTTTAACGTGTTGACTGTATTGACTACAGAGTCTGGTCTGATATTTTCCCCTTCTTGAGAATATTTTTTTTTTAAAAAAAGTATCAGTATATGAACATGCTGTTTCTCGGTTACTATACATGCTTTTGATTTAATGAAATATTCTAATCTCTCCCCTTCTTTATGTCACAACATGAATTGGAAGGATTCAGCTTGACTCCAATATTCTTCTCTTGGTATTTCATATGATTGAATCTGAACCGTATCTCATGCATATGACAGACAGCTGAAACAGAATTTCATCTTTTGAAGGTACCAAATAAGCATGCTCTGCTGAGAATAAGTTAGAACATTTACAAGCCAATTTAATTTCCAAGTTACCTTTTGAATTATCTGGACCATCTTACTCAAAAGACATTCTAATGATATAGAGAAAAAATATTGGCTTAGTATGTGAGTCAGCTTTAAGATAACATTGAAAAAAGACAGTTTTGTCTTTTTGTATGTGTTTCAATGTCTTCCAGAGGAAACCTGAGCAGCATGCATACTAAGCAGGTATTTCTTTCAGAAGCCAGCCCTGTATTTACACAGGAAGAGTTGATCCTTATACCACAGCCATCATCAGTAGTAAGAAATAGTTGGTTGAGTGAAAATTTAGCCATAGAAGCACTGGTGTGCTTTTACTGTCAATGCACAGGTGCTTGTGACAGCAGAAACTGATTGTGAAATAAATTTTAAAACCTCATTACCCTTGATAAATGACAGAAAATAACTCAGCTCTTCTCTGGTCCTGCCTGTGTTTGCAAAAGTAAAGGTTGGGAGAGCAGATGCATGTAAGTGGAATGCAATACCAAAGATGTGCTTTTCTTTCTAACTGCAGCTGCACAACTTACAAAACTACATAAAGAGACAAAAAATGGTAAAGAAGCAGCCACCACATCCAAAACAGTAGGTGAAAAGGGCCAGCTGGCTGGCTTACACTTATGAATCTGTACAGTCTGTACTCTATTGCAACAGCTCTACAAAAGAAAAAATCTCAACTCTCCATGAGAGGTGCAGAGTTCTCTATGTGGTAAATTAATAAATTACCTAACTGCTGGTTAATTACATCCTTCCCCACTCATCATGCCAAGTATCCCTACACTATCACAAGCATCATCTCATCGCGTGAAAAAGGAAGATTGCATGATCACCATAATCATTATTTTCCAACAACAACGACAGAAAAAGCTAGGTAAGTACTCTTACTTGAAGCCATCAACGTGCAGAGAATCATAATTAATCTTTATGCACCACTGCAATTTCTTCTCAACTACTTAAGTATCATCATAATTGCAGGTCCAAAACAGGAACCTCTTGGCTTTGCTTAATGATTCTCTCTTGTGCTCTTCTCCCAAGACAAGGCTCTGATCTGAGAGCAAAGTTGTGAACAAAATTAAGAACACAAATGAGATCAAGACCAAGGCAGGTACTAATGTCTTGCCCTGATCAGGAAAAACAGGTTAACTTTAAGTAGCTGTTCTTTGGACTGCTAAAAATTCAGACAAGCTGACCTGATGACAGGACCAAAGGAAGGACAGGACCAGAGATCAAGGAACAGACATTTCAGTCTGTATGTGATCTCGCAGGTGACATTTGTTTGTTTAGTACAAACAGAACAGCTTTGGGTTTTTTTAAAAAAATGTTTACAGTAAAATGCTCTTTAGAAGAAGCTGCTAAAGGCTGTTGCCTCCCCCTTTCTTCTCCTTGAAGATCAACTTTATCTACAGAATTCTTATCTTAAGTGAATAACTGATAAGAAAAATTAAAGGGCTCAGCAGACCAATGTGTTAAGTAATTGGACCCCAGCTCCTATACCTCTTTGTCTCTTTGCTAAACCTCCTCAATCTCTCTGCTAAACCAACCCACTCTGAATATCAATCACATTTTGAGCTTGGAAGTCACTGTGGGACAAAAGAAGCAGTAATAAAATTTAAAAACTGTGAAAATATTCAAAACACCCTCAACAAAATGAGACAAAAACCCCTCTCAAGAAAACCCACACCACATATGCAAGGGCATATTTTCTCTTATTTCAACCACTGCTTTATTCCTTCATAGATTTATTCAAACTTTCTGATACAACACAGTTCCCCCAAATCTTCTTTGTGCCAACTTAGAGGTAAGCACCTAAAGGCAACGTCTTAAAGTCATATCTCTATCAAGACAACCACTGCTGCATAAGTTATTTATCCAGAAAGAACTTTACATTTATATTTATCTACATGAGGATATCAAACTATGCCCCTACACAAAAATAACCACAGAACTATGGCTATATCACAAGAAATTCCTCTACAAAGTACTTCAGAATAGACATGCAGGAATATTTAGGGTTTTATTTTTTTGGAGTGGCTTACATTGCTTCCAGGACAACATGAACAGAGAAATGAAATTAATCTCTTTTATTCTGTAGTAAGAATGTACATTGGAAGGCCAACATCGTAGTCACTCTCACAGCTGAGCCAACAGAATGGAAAGGGTGAGTCCTCCTCTTGCAAAGTCAGCTAAGTTTTCTGGAATTACTTAAATTCAGTGCATTTTGTACCAGTAAAATTCCTTGCACAAACAAATTCTAGCAGTATCAATGGCTATTTTTCCAAATACTGTATGTCAAACTGATATGCATTTGGAATAAGAGCAGCTTATCTCAACACTGCTTTGAATCCTCCACAATACTGATTTTGTTAAAATTTTGTATCAGAGGCTTAAGAGACTACAAAAAATGCAAAGTGGATCAAGTATAGCATTGCTAATACTGATCAGGCTACAGTACTGATTTTATATATGATGATTTTTTTTTTTTTTAAACAACCCAAAGCAAGTTCTCACTTTTCCGGAGCTGAAAGCTACTCCATAAACCTCAGTTAAAATTCTTCCTGAATTGCTCTATAGAAGAACTATGTACATCTTACCTACCCCAGTTTGTTAAGTGAGGGAAATATCTAGCAGGGAAAGTGGGAGGAAGAACCCTCTGGTTCATAAAAAGCTGTGTTTTGGATGATTACATTTGGAGCTTAGGAGTTCTCTAGTTTGCACCTGAATCAATACTTGTAAAGTGTCCGTCCTGCATGAAGAATTCTGCAATCAAAGAAATATCTTCCTAATCGCATGGGTAAACTGAGCAGCTGCTTCTATCTTCCTTGAGTCTTGGCTACATGGAAAAATTATTCCCAGATACTACAGGCTATGAATTTGAAGTGCAATAGCTGTTCCAAAATAGCCATCCACAGGACACAGTTACTGTAACCTAAGAGCACTCAACATTCAAAAAGGCTTTGAACTGCAAGATTATTCATGTCCACCCATGAGTGCCCTGAATGAGAAGCCTCAAGGGGTGTTGGACTGACTTTTCTGAAGTCTAGGACTACTCAACTCAGCTAGACTGCCATAATCAAGTGTTACAAGGTCAAATAGCACTTCCAATGGAAGACATTTCAAAATACGTGCTAAAAAGACGACATAGGGACTAAAATATTTGCAGTTTCAGTGTCACAGAACAGACTTAGAAACAATCACAATTGCAAGAGAAATATGGTACTTTTCTAATGGCATAGTCTTTGTCTCTTTATTCCTCAGGGTGCTCTGTTTGCAGGAGAAAAACATTTTCTTGGGTTTTTTTCTGCTGGCTTATACGAATTATGCTACCACTGTAAAAATCATAAATAACAGAGCTAATGTTAAGGCTTGCCAGTTGCTTCACAGCCATTTCAGTTTTGTAACATCTTCTCCAAGTCATGACTTCAGCCTGCAGGCTCTTTAGTAACAATTTAACGCCTGGATCTACTTTAAATAAATAATCGTACAGGTTATTCAGAATGCCTGCTGACCTGACACAGTATACAGTCAGACCTCCTTTAAATCCCAGGACAAAAATCACATGCTGGTAGTGTTGAAGAACTTTCTTTCTTACTGATGGCCTACTAGTCACTTAAAGGTCAAGGAGGATGTCATTAGAGAGCACTCAGCAGTATCGAGGTTAATTCATATTAAAAAGACATCATGTATCTGAAACCAGAAGTTTAAAAGTAGCAAGCAAGCTTAATCTTCTTTGCTTATTTTCTATCAGTACTTGTTTGTACTTCTCTTATTCTGAGGCATTTTGTCCCATCACCCATACTTTATGCCTTTTGTGGGATAAAAATCCTGACATATTTTTCCCCTGAAGCTGTGATTATCATCTTTTGAAGCCCACAGGCACAGACAGTGACAAAAAAGCTCATAAACCCTTACACTTGAAGTAAGCACTTGGCAAAAGTTTTAGCTGGGTGCATTCTAAATATAGGGGTATCAACTAATGACCACACCAGGAAAAACAGTATTTTTTCTGGTTTTAGTTCAAGGTTCCATAATGAAGTCCTAACACTGCTGCTTCCTTTAAGAACACACACAGAATCAGTCTTGAGGAGAAACGGCAATGCGGGAAGAACCGTGCCTCGGCAGTAGTGCCGATGGAGACTTTCTGCTGTGCCTTTTGCGATCGGACTTTCCTATCTCACGTTGGCCTTTTTAGCCACCAGTGTGCTTGTAGCAAGCATGGGTAGAGCCCCTGCAAATCTTCATTCGAGAAGCCTATGGTGACTTATTTGACACTCACTCTTTCCTCGTCAGTGTAAGCCATTTTTTGTAATGCTTTATTTCATCATAGGAGAAGAGCTATGAATGCCCTAAGGTGCAAGTATTACCAACACAGATGGATCAATCTCCCAAGCATGGAATGACACACAAATCATAAATGAGGTAAACCACACAAAGTACCTGGAGAAAGCTAAACAAACAAAAACAGGTCAGTGACTCGGTTCTGTGGTGCTACACAGCCATCCTGGTAGAGATAATCTGCCTGGTGAAATCACACTGATCAATAGCTCCAAGGCAGCTGTGAGTTGGCTCTGTGACAGTCAATTGACCTAGAGCCTTTCTTCTTTTTTTTAATTCAAATGGCATACTTCTGCAGCTTCACCCAGGCTGCAAGGTCCCATCAGCAGATGTTGACATTATCTCCTCCTCATTGTTTCAGCTCATCATAAACAAGTAGTCTGCTTTTTGAGCTTTGTTTTGATTGGATTCTTTGGAAAAAAAAAAAAAAAGGCCACATAGGGGGAACGTGGAAGGGAAAGGAAGATTAGCATTTATAATTTGGTATAGAATGCATGTTGACACTTCATGTATTTCCAATATGGTTAAAAAATCAGGATGACATTCATCTGTATTCTCCTACCTGACTAAATGCTCTTATGTTCCATTGTAGTTGCTGCTTCATTCAACAGACTACCTTAAGAAAAGTCTGAAAACAATGGGTTTGTTCTGCTGTTGTCTGTTACATTTCTAAAAGTATCTTTCTTTTCTCTTCTGTATCATTCTGCCAGGCACAAAAGCTAGACCTTTATCCATGCTTAAGGTCAATGACACATGCATTGTTTACTGTTTTACATTGTCTTAACAGTCAAAAATTTGTGAGGCAGTGCCACACCCATGATCCTCAAATATGCCGAAGTAAGGGCCATGCTGCACCATGTAACCATGACACTACTGTATCAGAAATGGAGATTGAACTGTTCCTCATGTATCACCAAACAAGACACACCAGAAGAACAGAGTAATACTGAAACTGTCTTCAACAGCCAGCTGCCACAACCTGGAAAAAACCCAATTCCTTTTGATGTAGCTAAGAGACATTTCAAGCATGGTCTCACACACAGATTTATTCAGATGGGTTTATTATTTAGGATATTGCCTATGAAGACCTTCAAGGAAGCTACTGAGCATCATTTCATGAGGATCATTAGCTAGAACTGACCTGAAATAACAAAAAGCTCAAAACCAGCTCTATTCAAAAATCAGACAATTTTTATGTTGACAACAATGAAAGCAGAGTGGGATTAGGGAGGAAATACAAACAAAACAGTCACACCCACAAATGCCTTGTTTTGGAGTCAATGGGTACCCAAAATGGGTAAGATATAAAAGTCTGTTAGAGAAATTTTGCTTATTTCTCTATTTTCTAGAGGTACAACCTCATAAGAAAGGGTGTAATTTCTCTCCAAATCCCAGTTTGATCAATAACATGCTCTATGACCCTGAGTGACAGCCTTGCACATTTGCCCGGCCCTCATTTCAATGCTGCACACTACCACAAATTAATTGAGTTTATGATACCAAAAGATATTGTTAAACAAATAATTCCTATACCTTGTAGCAATAGTTGAAGTTTGACATTTGTTTTTGGAATCACTGGCTACTGTAATGAAATGTAAGATTTTACTCCATTTAGAAAAACGAAATGCTACTGGAAAACCAGCTCCAACCAACGCATTTAACTCTTAACTCACTTCTTTTTTGTGCAGTTTCTGCATGGAATTGCCCCTTGTATAGTGGTGTTGTGTCAGAAATTTACTGGACTAGTGCAATCATCACTGAAGATTAAATCTTGCATTCTTTAAATTCCAGCATTAGAAACAGAACTGTCTTGGGCTATTAAGAAACTCTAAGCACTCTCACTTCTTATTTCCCTCAAGAAGGAAAAATATTCAATACTGAACTGCTGACAGGTGATACTGAATACAGATCAGTAATCTGAAATCTGTAGCCACCCATTTTATATTAAGTATGCAGTCATAACATTTTTGTCATAACCTAAATTGAATACACATTCATTGTATTGTTAACTTAGGATACCAGGAACTTCTGGCAGTAGCATAAGATCTAGTGACTCTCACCACTTTTCTTTTCCTTAAACAAGGATACATAAATTTTAAACATATGCAGTGGGCATGATACAGGGAAATTTTGATGGATATGCAATTTCTTCCTTGTATCGTTCTCCTGTCTTTCCTGGTTCACAGAAGCTGAGAGCTAATGGAAGTGACCAGACGATATGGTTCATCAAGAGAAACTGTAGATCAAGTGGGGCCTCCACAGTATACTCTGTTATCTGAGCAGGATTAACACCAGACTGACAAATTCTCCTTCCACCCTTGCTGACTCAGAAAGGACATTTAAATGAAGCTGCTAACTCTAATGAGCAGCACACTGCTGGTTGTCTGAAGTGAGCTATACACCACTTACAATCAAACTGTAAACCAGTCATTTCACTTCACTGATCTTGTTCAGGCTTCCCAGAGTTTAACAGACAACTCATTATCCAGTCCATCACACTGCCTGTCCACCTCTCTCCTCCAATTTTTTCAAGACACAGGATGAAGCAACTCATGCTATCCTATACAACCTGTTTTCTGAACATCCTTGCTCTCAGAAGGCTGATGTTCACAGTGGATGGAAGGGAAAAAACTCCAAAACAAAATCAAAAACCTCACACCATCAGCAAGCTGATTCACAGCACCTTTAGCAGTGCTATCAACAAAAAGCAGTTACAAATTCTCCAGCATGTCAAGGACAGATTTCCTAAACGTGATTCCCTAGAACAGTGTATTTCTTCTGGCATCTTAAGTAAATTAACTAGCAGGAACCTCAGCAGTAGAAATGGAATTAAAATAACATAACCTTGACACTTTGGGGTTTACTCATTTTGCCATGAACAGCAGCTGTATCCTGTTATTTGTGATGGGAGTCTTTTGACAGCCCACTGCTGCAAAGCACACACACATGGTCTTGTGCAATTTGGGTAACAGCACAGAAGAATCAGGCCTTTTATTCTGTTCACATACAAAACTGTGCCTTCAGAACTCGTCTCTATCAGACCCCAGCAGAAAGACGTGATGAATGGGCCCCGAGAGAGCACTTCTCCTTGCCTTCGGCTGCAATGGCTTGCAGGCATATGACACTCCATCAATACCAAGAGCTGGCAGCTTGAAAGGCGGGAAGGACGTTCAGTGATAGCATGCATCTGCTTAGTAACAGCATTGGTGCTCCACTCTTTTTCCCATTCATTGCCTACAGGAACGACTCCATTGAGAGTCTCACCATCAACAGATGGTCCCAGGCTAAGGTGTAATCAGGAGCAGCTTGCTAAATTTACCCCAAACAAACAGAATTACAGACTTTTTCGGAATCTGAACTGAATTGGGAACTTGGGTGGTACAGTGTTAACATGAGTATATCCCAAAACGATGATCTAAAGTTGTCTGGGAACATCAGCTCTGCCCTGAAGTTGCATATTTATACTCATGCTGCTTATTGTGTCAGCTTATACAATAGATGCTTATTTTGAGAGAATTTTTAGCTGCATCCTAATTAAGTCATTTACCTCCTACAGTCCTCTTTTCCCCTCAGGATATACTCTGCTGAAAATGTTTTAATGCAAAATCTACACCTTCATCACCTTCAACTCACGAGTATTTCATATGTCAACTATTTACTCCATTACGAAAATAAAAACTACTATTAAAATTGAACAAATCTTTACCAAGACAGAAAGCTATGTTATAACATAGAATTGGATGTGTATATGCCCTGAAAGCACCATTATCTTGAAATTATTTGATGTTGTGTTGAACACAACATTTAAGTTTGGAATCATGCCCTGTTACAATCCACTAATAGCAATTCCAAGCAGAAGCAAAGGAAAAAAAATAAAGAAAATACTAATTTCAAATGCAAGTTCAGTATCAAGATTTAGTATTTGAATTTACAGTCACTGTGCAAAAAATTAATTTTTTATTTTTAAACAAAAATTTATAACACTGTACCAGAGAAAAATCAGTTGTCTTCCACAGACTGGCATACACACATAAAATAACACCTAGAGTACTAGTAGGCTGCACTACTAAACCTATGAATCTCACCCCACCAATAGATTTCATAGTGTGATTGCATGCAAACTAATGTACACTGGTTCGTCAAATTTCATTTGTAGCAAAACTGACTGCAGACTTATGCATTAATTTGATCACTTGGAGGACAAACTCTCTAAGTGACAAAAAACATGGAGTACAAGTTTTGAATGTCACTGCTGAAGATGACATGCCTGTGCTGCTCTGAGGTTAAAAACTAGACAAATGAAAGGAAGCATTGCCTCATTTTATGTTATCCTAGGGCCTTCAGATGGCAAAGTCTGACTTACCAGTCAAAGCACAATAAAAGCTAATTTCTTCAAACTAGCTTTGAAATAAATTAAGGACCCTTTTTTTCATTCCTTTCAAAGTTTAGGCCATTTACAAAATTAATGAAACCAGCCTCTTGAGGCTGTAGTTCTTCAGCAACACAAGGTTTAAAGCACTGTTGTTTAACTGAAGGACTCTCTATACTTGAGTCTCAGGTGTACTGCCCTCTAATTGTACCAAAACCACTGCTCCTGGGGCTACAAGGTAGATCCTGAAATGTGAAGTGATTTGGTTAAAGTAACAGCAGGTGGCCCACAGCAGAGTTGGTTTTGACCTTGATCAACCCCTTGATCCATTTCTTAGTATCCAAGCTGTCATCACAACTGAGAATGACAAATGTTTAACTACAGGAAGATCTCAGCAGTCAGCCAAGGAGTAAGGAACTAGAACTAAAACCAGCAGATCTGCCAAAACCCTTCACAACGTGGAGCTGTGGCTTAGAGAAGAACTAGGCTGGATCGTACATCACAGCCTTGAAGTTCACACCGCCGTTTGTGCCCTCACCTGCTCAACCCCTTTTTAGCACTGAGTGATTGCCATAAAGAGCTCCTCAGTTGCCGTTTCTGAATGTAAAGCCTTAGGTCAGAACTTCTGACTCTATGGATCAGAAACTCTCCTTCTGTGCAATTTACAATCTACTACATTTACGTGGTACACATACTTGCACTGCAAATCACTAGAACTATGAATTTTTTATTTTTTTTTAAGGCAACCTACACAGGTTTTTTTTAATCCTTGCCAAGATCACAATTATATACTTCTTGAGTTTGGTTACATAACAAATATTGGCTTTGATCTAAGTATTTGTAAATGTCAGAAATATTTTTAAAATCAACTCAGAACTACCAAGTACAAGATTTCTTTTTAGCTCATAAGTTCTTTAAAAAAAAAAAAGGCAACAACAAAATGAAACCAATCCAAAACAACAACAAAAAACCAAACCAGCTACAGATATTTAACCTTTAAAAAATAGTCACGATCTAAGTGCTATGACTTAACTGATAACAAATGTTTATCTTTTATAGTGGAAAGCCTGAGAAACACTTAAGTATTGTGACAGAAAAGGTGAGTTGCATGTCAAATTCTTCACATAGCCTGTGGTCCTCCATGAACACCAGAGGCACACCTGACACCTCCTAGTGAGCTATGGAAAAGGAGAAGTTCCCAGATGGGCAACAACTACTATCTTCTGTCACCCCATAGCTCCATCAATGGCTAAGATGGATTACCCCACACTGGAAGTCAACTTGAACCATTCAAGAGGTGCAGACTCGATGTACATTACAAACAACACATGGCCAAATACATGCAGCTTTGGGTAACACAAACCTCCACATGTAACAGCAAAAAGTCTGGTATTTATTTCACTAAAATTATTGAGTTACTGCAATGCTAATAGCCAGTGATGACAAAAAAAAAAAAAAAGGGTGAATGAAAAGGAACCAGAGAAGAGATACTGTAGGAATGCTACAATGACGGTTTTCAAAATAAAACAGATATATTCTAGAATAATAATAGGAAATAAAGCTGAGAAGTACATCTTCCCTGAGAGATATATGTTTCAGATTTGGAACTACATTAATTATTGTACAAACATTTCTACATCTATTACATGTATTTTGTCATTAGTGTTAAGCTTCTGGTTTTAGGGCAAAATTCATTTTGTATTGAGAGAAGGGTGAATACTTAAATTTGAAGAAGACTCTGCCAGCTGATGTCTGTCTCTGTAGCACCAGCATTATCATATAAATTTAATGGAACGGAGTAAAAAGACCAAGCTGTAAGTCTTACCACTTACTTGGGAAAAAAGGTAATAAAGTAATAACCTCAAGACTGCATAGAGAAGCCTGAGATGTATTGTGTGTAAATTGCAGATCATGTACTAAATCCACCTAAGGAAAGAGTAATTTGTAAATGCAAAACCTACCATCCATCTATCCGATTACAAAATTGAGATGATAAAGCTATTTCATAAGTGAGTCCTGGGTGGATTTTTCTATAAGTGTCGTTTTTCTGTTCCTTAGTCAAAAAAGGAAATTAAAGTGTTCTTTGTGGTATTTACTAAATTTGGCACTGAATAATTTTTTCCTCTTTCAACTTTGTAAATCTCTAAGGTTAGCAAGCCTATGTAACCATTAAAAATAGTTCTTACTCTTCAACGAAAGTGTGTGCCAATATACAGAAGCCAGAAAAATCATACAAAGTGACTTATTCAAAAGCCTTCGATTTGAGAAAGTGATTGAAGAAGCAGGCCTCTTCTCTGGGAAGTAAGGTTTGGCTTCGCAGCCTTGCATAAGCAGACTCCTTAACTTGAGGTCTTCCACTGAACAGCTGGCAATAGAAGCAATGAAGCAAGCCTGTGGCAAGTTCAAAAGGACATTCCCATGTTACCGGTGCAGAGGCTTCCCTTTGCCCAGTCTTAGGTCAATGAGATAGCTGGTATTTAGGAAGATAAAGGATTGCCTAAGGAGACCCCAATCTTTGTTCCCTTAATTGTGGGAAGCATTTTTTAGCAATGCTAATCCCTTTTCACTTGCATTCCCTAAAGTCTTACAGGTAACCAGACTCACAAAAAAACCCAAGTCCTTCCACTCCTCTCTCCTGCCTCCGTCCCCCAGGTCGGCGCCCGCTCCTTCGCATGGCACAAAAACCACATAAAAAATGCTTCATTATTAAAAGCACAGCCCCGGGCACACCAGCGGCGCCCCGCAGAGCGGGCAAGGGGATGCTGCGGGGTGGGAGCAGATGGACTCCTCGGGGGAGAACTTCCCGACGAGGTTTTGGGGGCTCCCAGCAGCGAGGGCACCGCCAGCTCCATGCAGCGAGCCTCCAGCAGAGGCTTTACTTTTTGTTCTTTACGATCCTGACGTCAATGTAAAATAAAGGTAATTTGGGCTCAGGTTATAAGCAATATAAAAACAGAAGGAGGAAGTTGGCAGAAGCAGCCTTGACTTCAGGCTTCAGAAAGCCTGTGAGAGCCTGCCAAAACACAATCTTAGCTGAAGGCATTAGCACATCTGAGACCCCCCCGGATGCCTAAAAACAAAAAACACAACAAACCCGAAAACGCTCTCCCTAGTAATGCCACCGTCTCCACCTCCTGGTGGGGCGGGGGGGAGGGGGGAAGCAGAGCCTACGCACGGGGTTTTGGCTGAGAGTCTGGGAGAGAAAAGAACTACTACCTCGGATGAAACTAAGTGTGACAAGTTCAGCTTGCAGCAAGTCTGTGCAGCCAAGTTATAAATCCCTCAAATAGGGTCTCATACTGAAAATGTGAACACTGAATAGATGGCACCTTGACCTGACAGGAGTTTGGCCTCCCTTCCCCTGCCAGAGCAGCCTTGAGGCACAGGGACCAGCGTCCCTCCCCCTCCCAGGACGCGTGGGGAGGGGGCTGACGGATGGTTTTGTAGACAAAGGAGAGAGGGATGAGAAATAAACTGCAAATTGATCTGTGCAGCAGAATAAAAGCAGGATGTGGCAAGGTAGACCTAGGTCAGTGTCACACAGGTGCAAGCCTTGGAATTAGTTTCCTGAACATCTGCAGCAAACATAAAAAACCGCTGCCAGTACCAAGGAGGGAGAGGGGAGGAAAAACAAACAAAAAACCCCAGCACATCTCACGTTGCATGGATCAAACCAACCAACAAAGCAAGAAAAAGGAAAAATAAGTTTTTTCTCTGACCAGCACATTCACTGGACGCTCTGTTCCTAATTTCCTAGTTTAAACTGTGTGTTCTGTCACATCATTAAAGAAAATAATAATCCTTCAGCTTCTCCTGAAACTGTTTGAAAACATCCCCCTGTTGAGACCTTAACAGCCAGTCTTCCAGACCTAAACAAAGGAGGACCATTGCACAGTGCTTCTGGCATGCCCTTCCCCAGCCCCCCCGCCGCCGAGTGCTTCAGACTAAATACAAATTGGAGTCCCCTCCTAGGAATCCACAAAGATCCATCTTAACAAAATGTCCATGTACGTGATAGGCGAGGAGTAATTTGTGTGTTTTTCTTTGCCTATGAGAACGTCTGGAAGAAGAAGAAAAGGTTACTGTTTTGCCCACAATTATTTCTCCTCCCTCTTTCATCCTTGCTATTCCCAGGGTAAGCAGAGGGAACAGCATACCAGTACTGCAAACTGAATTAATTACAAAGCTTTAATTTTTCATTTAGCTATGTACAAAGCAAAGGTATTGAGGAATGACCATTCACATGTGAAGAACTAAATTAATTTGCACAAGAACATGCGTGCCTTCAGTGCTTACAGAAATAACCCAAATGATTCTCTTACCTTGAGAGGAAAACAAACTCCTTGCTCAAAGAAAGGAAATAAAAAAGTACATATCCTAAAAATTCTTCAAACCTGTTTATTGAACCTGATCCATTCCAAGTGATTGAATGCCTTTTAAAGTTCAGAACTACTTTTTTTTAACTACCCTGGCTTAGAATTTTGACTGTTGGTTACTTTCCCTCTCATATGGCCGCTGCTGCCTTCCTTAAGTACCTGTGTTAAAATGAAAAAAATTGCCTCAGGTAAGACTATCACAAAATCTATGTGTTAGTATTTATTAAAATTATGTATTAAAAAACCGCATAAAGACACTGTTCTGACAAAATGAAAGGATTCACACCAAACATGCTTCAAAAACACAAATCTGGCTTAGCTTTCAAACAGAAGCTAATAGAAGAAATGTATACATTGCTTACTATAAAGCAAAAGAAAAAATTATCAAAATAGGATAAAATAACTATGTTGTGGGAGGAGACTGAAAGCAAGAGTTATTCAAATTACCTAGTAGTTTGGGGAACTGGTATCAATTTCTCCCTTGAGAGAAAATCCTGGGCACTGAACAACTTGGAATAGCTCACAGCTGCTCTGAACACGAGTCTTTTTATGGAAAATGTCAGGGAAAGAGCATAAAAAATTAACAAATGCTGCTACATTTATGTCTTGATTGATGAACTCAAAGATGCAGTAAGGGCTACTGTTATCCTACGGGCACATCTCCACAAACATCTCCCCAGCTTGGTGCAAGTGTCGTCCCCACTGTCTGCTTGATCAGAGTCTGTAACTGCAGCATTTGTAAAGCACATAAAAAGTTCTTCCAACAACTCCCCTCTTCCTCTAGCAGCTGTAAACTTGTACAAAAATGCAAAAATATGTGTGCTGTAGGTAGTCACAGGTAACACACTAACCAATTTCATATTTGGCCAGTTTTAACCAGAGAGTACATTTTCACGCTCGTTTCACCCTCCTTTTTTCAAACGAACTAAAAGGAAAACAAGGCAGCACAGGTTTTCCTCATGCTGTAAGAAATCCAGCACCCACAACATACTGTGGAGAATGAGTTTTCCTTCTCCTCTGCAGCTGACAACATGACACCAGTACTACCATATATATACCATACAAAGAAACCTACAGTAGCTCAAACAGTGAAGTGTGTCTGAGCAGACCAGTTCAGGTGGACAAGGATCTCTTCTTTTCTGCAGCTAGAGCTGGCTCAAACATCTCACTGTGTCACAGAGCCCAACCAAACAGGGAAGGCTACTTTGAAAACAGAAGCAATAGAAACTTCTACACACAAGCCTTCCCCTCTTGTGCTTTCTACTTCCCTTATAACATCCTGTCTTGCATAAAAGACACTTATTTTATAATAAAAAGTAACAGACCAGTGGAAGAAGCCTTTTTAAGTTCGAGGGTGGAATAAGGGTTGAAGGAAGACTGAAGATGGTGGGGGGCCTTTTGCATCATATGTCTTAGGGAATGAAGCCAGGGGACACTTCATGCTGCATTTAAGCCTGGGAAAGAGTCATCTAGGGCTAGAATTTGTCTTAAAGGCAGTTTTGTGATTTGTCTTGTGGGTTTGGGTTTTTTTGGGGGTGTTTTTTGTTGTTTTTGGTTTTTTTTCCCAAGAGGAGACTAGATGGGTGGCTTTACATAATAAAAAAATGTAACTAACCAGAATGCAAAAAAAATGTATACAATCTGGATAAAGGAATTTTTAATGAAGGCACTGCAAATGACATTTTCCCTCTACTTTAGAATGCTGCAAATAGCAAATTAGCATACCTCGGAGTGGAATTTCTGCTACGGGAGAGATGAAAGGTTAACTGTCTAAAGAGTAAAGAATATGTTTGACATCTATTTAGAAAAGCAAGAGTCTTCTAATAAAAGTAGAGGCCCCACTTGATGCTCCTAATTCTCCTTCAGTGTTTGCATACATTTTCAAATAATTAGAGAAACTCACTCCAGAAAGCCTAACTGAAAAACAAGTTAAAAAAAAAAAAAAGAAGAAGAAAAAAGCCACTGCAGACCTCAATGCCTTGTTTGCTGGGCTTGTTAGAGGGCTGTGGAGGTCACTGTGATTGACAAGCCTTTGGTGCCCTTACGAGAGCTGCTAATGCACACACATCACTCGAGAGGCAAGCTCTGAGTACTGACCATGCCTAATAAGCGAAGGGCCGCCAGCAGGCTGAACAATGTAGCAGACAAACCCTCATGAACCAAGGGCGGCTGAAAAATTGCAAATTACATTCTCCATCAATTAGTAGCAATTAGAAAGCAAAGAAGGTATGATATATCGTGCAAATAAAGATTTCCCCACCCCACCCTGCTCCAAGGCATGTTCATAAAGCTAGCTTTGTTGACAGTTCTTAGCATTCACCTTACTGCTGCACACACATGGCTGGGCTCCCACGTGGGAATTTGCTGTGCGTGTTACTCGAGCAATAAAGTTGTTGGAAAAAGCAAATTGGGCAGGGGTACACAGGCGTGGGTTTCTATGTCCTACCGTAACCTAAGCGCTAAGATTGGGGTTTCATAAGGTGTGACGGAGACAGGAAACCACAGCCTCAAGCCAGACAAGGCGCCTTCCAAAGGCATCCCACCCCAAGCCCTCACTGGTGCTTCATACAGACACTGCCCAGCGCATTGCTTGAACACCAGCAGCTCTCAGAGGCTCCACATTAAGTCCCTAGTCTCCACTTGGGCACTGAGAAGGAGGAGAAGCAACACCAGGGAACCAGATGATGATTCTCCCTTTTTCTAGCTCTTTGTAAACCATACCTTGTGGAGTTAGTGGCCTTGTTCTATGTACGATTAAAGACAGGCAACTGCTTCCACAGGCATGCTTCTAAAAGTGGTTTACAATGTGACTCCATGGATTTGACCTCTTGTGTATGTGCCTGTCTGCTTCTGCAGCTGTTTTAACTTTTCCTTGCAGTTTTGAAGGCATGGTATAACTCATTATGTTACACCTCAAGTTGCATCTAACTTCAGCTAGCATTTTAGAGACAGCTGTGTCTGTTTAGCAAAGGAAAACCAGCCCTATTCAGTGTTTAAATGTATACCTTCAACAAACAGAACTATTGACCAATAATATTGACTATGCTTTTCAAGCCTTACTGCATCTCTACACAGGCTAGATGTATATAAATGTGATTAAAGTTTCAACAGCAGTACATTGCAAGGAAAAAAGAATCATGTTATTCTGTTTTACAGAAGTGACCTTAGGCACCATACTTGTAATAAAAATAATACTTTGATCTTAATACTTTTCACTAGTAAAAATCCAGAGTATTTTACAAAGGAAGTGGCATCACCATTTACATATAGGGTACCATTACTGCACAAAGAACTCCTGTTCATTTCTTTTTTTATGCAAGTTTCAAGTGCTATTGTGACAAACTGGGGAAAAAAAATCTGCTAAAATCACAGAGCCTTGGCACATTTTCTTTCTAAGACCTCATCTTTTTCCCATTCACCAACAGCTGGCCTTTTCAGTCCAGAAAGGATCTGGGGCTTGGTTCAGTACTGGAGACAATGGGAGCACCGCTGTTGTGTGACTAGGCTCAGTGGGTAGGGCTGGGCTCTTCATCTGTTTCATTTCACCTACTGTTGTGAAAGCCCAGTGTGCAGTTCAAGTGTGACAGAGAAACAAGACAGAGAAAAGTGCAGCAACAAAGTTCCAAGGAAAAGAGTGTACACTCGTCACTATGAGAAAATTCATGCCAGAGACAGCAAAGTCTATTATTTTTTATCCTAAAAAAATGAAAAAAAAAGATAATGTCAGAAAACTTGGCCAGATAATTATTTTTTGGCAAAACAAAGACATTCCTGGAAAAGCATGTAACATGAAAAAAAAAAAAAGGAATAAAGTATGAGTGTACCTCTTAAAAGTGAAATTAAGATCTTAAGTAAGTGCCACAGTTATTTCACAGACTTGCTAAAAATGCTTGGGGTTAAAGAATAATGGTGTCTTGCTTAAACAGCTCCATTTAGATATTTTCTTTGAAAGCAAAAACAAATAAAAAAGGCCATGCACACATTTGAGAAGCATTCTAATATTACAGCAGCTCTGGAACTGTAACTAAATGATAGCAGATTAGGGACTGGTTTTCTCCTTTGAACTCTAAGTACTGCTCAGTTTGTGTCAGGTGTGATAAAATGACTGCAACTGTGACAAAGCACAGTGACTCACTTACCCAGTTTCTCCCTATTTCTCATTGATAGCTTGTTTTTAACTTCTTGGAAAGAAGAGGTGCCTTCCATTCATTTCCAACAGGGCACAGAAGTATTTCAGGAGGTAGAGGGACAGGATGTCACCAGGACAACACAAGTAAGCACAAAAGACAGATACAAAGAACAGACTTCTTTAGTGGCATGCTTGTCAGATGTTTCATAAATCACACTGTCACTGTATTACAACAATAACTGCTCTCTTGGAACATACTCTGGGTTATCCCTCTCTGTATGGGCTGGTTGATACAGTTTGCAAATTCCACAGCTGGCTTGTCACTAACTACTATAAATGGAATAAACCAAGAGATTGTTCCTCAGTTCCTGATATGCCTTGTTACAGACAGCTTTCACAGACACAGACCACATGAGGTATTACCAGCCCTGATTACCACGTTCAAGATAATGGCTCAAATCACAAGACCCTCAAGGAGGTACAAGGCCCTGTTTCATCTGTGTGCTCCACACTACAGTGACTGCTGTGGACCTAACCTGCTGTGCTACCAGGAGTATTCCTGCCAAGGTCACCACCTGAGTCTGTTAATTCTTCAGTGCTGTAAAGCACGTTTTTGATTCTACCTGATTTCACTCAATCTAGTTTGATAGTGATAAGGGATGGGCGGGGTCTTCATGATACTTCTCTTGAAAATTCACTTTTATTCCAGTTTGTATATCCATTATATTTATAAAAGCATGAGTAATCATGAACTGTCATACAGCCAAACACAGTACTTTAAAGTTTCTAAGTAGGGCCTTGGTTTTCCCTCCTCCCAAGTCTGGCCCCCACCATAGCACGCACTTCAAAATATTTAACTGTATGTAACTGGTAAATTGGTTTAAAAATGTCAGTCTATAAGGAAAACTTACCTAAACATACTGAGGCAGCACAGAAGAAGAACTGAGGTAAAAAAGCAACCCTTTCCAAAAATCTTCCTATATTGCAGCAACACAGCCACTTTGAGGCAAATTCATTTAAAAAAGAAACAAAAATAAAAACCCAAACCAAAACAAACCACAAACAAACAAAATACCTTCATCCATTTCTGCAAATTGCATTTTCCAGTCTATTTTTTATTTCCACTATACTTCTGTTGTTCTCCAAGGCTGGGTTGTTTCTTTACATACATGGTGGTCATGGCCATGCAGTTAAATGGATTCACCATTCATTTCTGACTTTTAGCCTGCCCATTAATCCCAGCCTTTGTGTCTTTCCCTAAATGTCAAGTCTTTGAGTTTCTTCAAACCACCAGTGAAATTTGTCTTCATTTCCAAATATGAAAAAAAATCCATTCCAAGTAACTCTAGTGTTAAGCCCAGCATAACTTTGCCATGCAAAAGTAACAGATTTAAAGTCTGATTTCTTGTAACCCTTTGCAGCTGAAAATTTTCATGGCATGGCAAAAGCATCCCTTTTAATGCTTGGATAGTTTAAGGACAGGGGAGACTGTTTTTTTTTTTATTTCAGTTATCACAAATCCAGTTACAGTAAGCTCATGACAAACAATGAAAACATCTAAAATTATGTAAAATTTATTTCATGTGACTAAATGCCACACGACTTTGTCCATTATCTGAAGCTTCCCCATGGCCACATTATTATTTACTTCTGGTAGCAGAGTGGCTGGCAGACATGACAAAAATATTTATAGAACATATGTATACTTAAGCATACCTGTTCAAATAAAGATACATTAAAGGACAAAGGATGCAAACTGAATTAGGTATCAATGTCTCACATACTTCTAACATTGCCAAATGACTCATGCCTTAATGTATGAAGTGGTTTTAGATATTGTTTCATCCTATTTCTACACTTAGTAACATTTGCATATGTATTTTATTGGGTATTTAAAGCAGGTTGACCAGCTGAAGTAGAATAGAAACGTACCATCTACAAAGATGTCTTGCCAGTGCTCTTATGAAAAATGAAGACTGCAAGGCCACATAGCCAGTTGTAGAATTCTGCTAGGATCACCTAACAGGTGTTGGGTCTGAAAACCTAAAAATAACAGCAACTGACAGCAGCCATCACCATTTTCAAACTGAACAAACACTGTTAACACAACAGGACATATATACATATAATTTAAGGAATGTGTTAAATGTCAAATTAACTTTGAAATAGCCCTAAGCTTGTGTGATGCACTTCCACAGAACATCTTGTAAAACTCGTTACAGTTCTTCCTTTTCTTAGTCCCTTTGGCTAACTTACATACCAGCATGCTGCCATTACCCAAGAACATTCCCTTCGAAGATCCACTCTTTCTTCAAACACAAAATGCTAAAGCCACTCACCCCTTCACAAATGCAATACCATTTTCTTCTCTTTCACAATTGGAAATAAAAACATTACTTTCTATGTGAGCGAGGTGCAAAGGCAGGAAAGCCTGGTATTTTAGATTTTTCTTGGAGCTTGAAATTTTAATTTTTGGAACTATGCCCATCCTACCAAAATCAAGTGAGTGATGGTAAAGGCTCATTGCTTGGGTTAATTGCAGTATGTCTGGTTATGGTAAAGGAAGTGACTTATATCAGCTACGATGTGTCTGAGATGACTATGAAAAATCGAAAGGCAGTTGCATGAATTTCCCTTTTTCATAAGGATCAAGCCATCAGATGTTTTGATCAGTCACTTAAATTTGCCTAGCACAGAGAGCTGTGTGAAGAAATCTCCAAGCACTAAACTGAGATGTCAAAATAAAAAAAAAAAAAGCAAAGTGCTTGCATGTATATGTGTAAATGCAAAACATATGCCATGGATTATGCCACTGGAAGCAGCATGTCCTTGTTTGCAAAGGTAAGCAGGAAGAAATCTCAGAAGTGCACCTGCAGACCAGGCTTTTTGCAAGGATCAATGCTTCCAGAGAAGCATGAAAGGAGACCACAGGCCAAGCCACATCGTATTTTCTCAGCAAGGCTCTATCGCTAACAAAGAAGGCAAAGCTTATCGTGCTCAGTGCCCATATTCTACAAGCTTGCTGTAATGCTCAAAGGGCTTAAGTGCCCTTATCTGCCAACCCCCTGCTTCATTTCTTCATTGAAATAAATCCCTTTGTAATAACAAACGAGACTTGCTACTTAGCCTGTATGCAGATGAGGAAGGACAGAGCTGCTTTTACATCTGGCTGGCAAATGACAATCCATATAGGTGAACTGTTTAGGGATTACAGACAAAATTAACCAAATGTATCTCCCTGTTCCAACCCCTTCCCCCACTAAGTTCTTTAACCCTTATTACAATGGAGTAATTCCAATGCACAGTGATTTAAAGCTTTCTACATCATTTCGGCGACTGTAGTTTTATTTTAATTATTTTTAAATGACTGATTTTCAAGAACACATTCCTGGATTTGGAGTGGGCAGAAATAAGGAATGAGGAGAGTGGTTTCAGATTATTTAAACAGTGCCAATTCCTACAGTCCTACCATAGGCTTTCAAAGGCATAAGTGACTTACACAGTTCAGGATACCCTACAGTTCAACAGCTTAGGAATGCTTTTAAAAATTGGCTCTAAAGAGGAATACAGATGTTCATTGTAGCTATTAGAAATAAAAGGAGGGGATGAAAAAAGCTTAATGAAGAAAAAGGGGGTTCTTGAATATATTTACATTCCTTAGATGGCAATTTCTAAATTACATGTTTTACAGAAAATGTAGAAATTGGAAAGTTAGAAAAATGTATGGATTATTTTTTAAATATTTTTAAAGCTACAGAAATAGACTGAGATTTCATTTGGCAAAGGCACAGAGGTCTTGACTACATCTGTGATTTCTGTCATGTGGGGCTTGAAGACAAAGAGGACATTCACATGTTGTAAAATAATAAAGAATTAGTTCCAATATGCTGAACTGTCCACTTTAAAACAAATTACACAAGTTTCATCTGCAATTTAAAAGCCCTGGTGTTTTGCATACCACCTCAAAATTAGTAAGTCGCTCTTGCACAGTGTATGAATGCTCAGAATTAAATAACTTGAAAAGCACCATAACTAAGAAAAAAATAAACACACTTGACAGATAAACATGGGTTCACCTCCCTTCTCTTGAGTGTGTAGTAAGTATTTATATAAAGACTTATGCAGGTTATCAACACAAGTTTGTGTTCTGGAATTTCTTTCCATTTCTTTCTTCTCTCACAACAGCATTCCTATTTATTATCATATTTATGGGACATAAGAATACAACATTATTTGGTTTTGTTCATTCTCCATGCTTTCTTACCGACTTCCTAACCTGTCTTTCAGTGCATTGCCTGTGTACCAATTTCTCCCTCTTCATAAGCACTACAAATATTTCAAAGATTTTCTTTTTCTTCTTTTATGTCACAGTTAGAAGAAACTTCACTTCCTATTTCACTTCAGGCTTTTCTTACTTCTGCTTGCAGGTCTGTTGATTAATAACAACTATGAGTGCAGAGACTGATGCAAACCATTTTTACTTTTGCAGTCATGAACGGCCCAGTCTCTGGAAAACAAAACTGGACAGCTGGAGAAGCAAAGATGCAGGACTTACTTCTGAACGGAACTGATGTCCATCTTACATACACTGGTATCACTGAAAACAGTATTTACCTATCTACAAAAAGCAAGCATTTTAGTTCATCTTTAAGATACCCTTTTGTGTATTCCCATACAACACAGAAAAGAAATAAATTTAATCCTTAAAACTCCCTACCTTTATTTATTTGCTAAGGGACTATGCAAAAAAAAAAAAAAAATTGGGTTTTGTCCAATTTAACATCAATAGTCTTAACATAAAAGATGCCAACTGGTTCAATAATGGGCCAAAGTGTCTTTACATTTTCTCTCAGTCAAAATAGCATATAGAATCTTATGAATTTAGAGATCCAACAAGCATAAAGAAATGAAGTGAAAGAGGAGCAGAGGAACTATAATTTTGTTGCTGAGAAAACAAAGAGTTCTATACATTTCTTCTTACCTGAAAATTGTAATTAAAAGGGTTGAATTTAAGTAGTATGACAGCCAATAACTTTAGTCCTGTCTACATATAATCTTCTTTCTTATCACTAAATATTTGTTTCATTAATACTGTTGTGGTGAATAGACCATGTGAACAACAAGAAGTTGAAGCTGAGTCAGCTGAAGAAGACATTTCATTCAGTCCCCACTTCCAGCTCTCTACCACAGGAAACATTCTTCTCCAGCCTTCCAGCATAAACCAGTGTGCAGCCATTAATTCCTCAGTATCACATGTTAGTTCATGGACTTAGTACCATTTTAAAACACAGACAGAATGGGGCTGCAGCCACACATGCAGTAATGTCAGCACCACAATTAGACACAGTGATCCCTTTAACTTTCCTCCTTCCTCTGATTCCTGGTAAAAGTTGTGGTCAATCACATTTTATGTTCTCTGTTTTGACATCTGCACTTACAACTGGACTGTTCGAATACTGAGCACATTCCATCTGGGAAGGGTTTACATAGTCACATTGGTGATCACTTCCCTCTGTGATCAACAAAAATTATGATTAGATGAAAATATTCCTATGCATAATTATATAACAGCCAGCACAGCTGAAAAATTTTTCAATAAATGCAAGCATTTTTCCTTGCATAGTGATCATTATCAGAAATAATCTACTGGACCCCGATGCTTGTTATGACCTGACATCAAGTCATAAGATATGGAAGTTCTATACGATTGCCCTTGGCATCAGTATTTTGACAGAAACAGCCAACAGGTGCCCCCTTCTCTACATCTCTTTCTTCATCTTGCAAGAGACATTAAAAAAATTCTTTCTAGAATTAAATGTTTGATACTGCAAAAATATTCCTAGCCATATTCAGCAGAGCAAAATACTGCCCCATTCCAGTAATATTTCTCTCTCCAAAATAAACCAAACACTGTGGACTAAATATCACTGAATCTACTTCAGGAATTAATTTTGCTACCACTACTCAAATCAGATATTGTGCTGTTGCAGTTTTTCCTAATGATTTTTTAAATGAAACTGTTTACCTTTTCAGCGTTTACATTTGGTATGGTGATATCTATCTAAGAAAGGTACATTACTGTGAATTGCCTCAATTACAGCATTCTAACGCACAGATTTAGTAACGTGTGAGAATTTGACTCCTTGTCTTTAATCAAACTCAGACTGTATAGAAAAGGTGATTTAAACGAATACCCATTAGTTTAAAAGCAGCAGATAATTTTTTATACTAAAGAGTCCATTTTAAAAGGCTATTATATGCTCCTAGACTGGAAACATCTCTTTAGAATGTGGTGTTTGGGGCTGTCCTAGAATTTTAGTTTCTAAGAGCTCAGACATGAAAGCAATCAAGTTTCTGCTGCTATATAATAGGCTTTCACTGTGAATATTAACAGACTCTGAACTGTGACACAAATTGGTAACGTGTATTTTAAACCTGAACTCTGAATGAAATTTCTCAGTGCAGGAAACTTTCTGGAGAGCAGAAGGATGTGATCGAAGCTGTAAAGCCAGTGCAGACTGGAGCCCCTTCCTCCTAGCAGGGGTTGTGGAAGGGCGTGCGAGTGCTTTCACTTCACAGTAATCAAGGAACTCTTTCTGGACCCCTGAAATATCACAAGCATCCTAACCTTCCTGAAAGCACAAATGCAGTGTTTGGAAGTATCTTTCTCATCTCAAAAGGCAAAGTTCATAGTGTGTATTGCAAAGACTGAGGGAAAAAAAGTCTTTTGAATGGCTTGTTTCTCTAATAGCGACTTCTTTCTTTACACAGCAGATCCTACAATTTAATTGTATCATAACTGAGATGGATGGGGCAGTTCACAGCTCAACTACAGACTTCAGCAAACACCACTGCATTGAGACTAATACTCAGGCAAACCTTTTTCACAGTCATGAGGGGCAAATGTAAACACAGGCTGCCAGAAGCTGAGACCCTCAGAATACATCTGGTGTGCTTATGCTTTAGTCCAGCTTAAAATAAACCTCATGAACTTAAGAAAAGGATGTTAGCAGACATATTAAAAAAGAAACTCAATAAATCCAACCCCCTTACCCCATAAAAAGCCATAGTAGCTGAAATTTCCACGAGCTCAGTAAGTACTGGCAAAACCAGTATTCAATCTACACTTGGTGCGAGGGCCACAAGTGGCAATAGCCAGGCTCTCTGTTTTTACAGACCTGGAGACATTAAAATTCTTGGACCCATTTTTGCTCAGTTTATCATCCTTTACCATACAAATACCAAGTCTTAAATTCCTGTAGCTAGCTGGACTCTTAGAGCATTGGAGCTTTTGTCACCTCCCTTTATGGAACACTGCTCTCAGCTATAGCATATCTATTATTAAAGATTTCCCATTGCTTTCATTTTTTCCACAATGCTGTCCTATGCACTCAGAAGACAACCCAGTAGCACGTGACATGGCAGTTAAACCCTGAAGTTAGGACACACAGCTGGTAGGTCACATATATTGAACTGAAACTCCTAAGAACAACACTTGTAAGTGTCATTAATCATTAAGCACGTCCTGCACACATCAGATAGAGTAAATGCTTGTCACATTTTGGAGGAAACCCTGCTCACCTCCATCAGCATGAGTATCATCTTTCCAACAACAGCAAAAATATTCTCCTCCAGCAAGTGACCTCCAGTGTCACCAGAGCAGTCTAAGCTCCACAGTCACTGGCAGGATTAAGTTCCCTGAAATGTACCCAGTGGTGAGACTGATGACATCTCCAGAATGATTTTTTGGGTCATGTTTCCCAAATTTTTCTTATTCCTCCTCTATCAAAATTTGATTCCACAAAACAGCACATTATCATAAATATGTGTAGAGACCCATCTTCCTTTTTTTTTTTTTTTAGGACTAAAAATAACAATTAGAAGTCCAACCAAGGTAAAGGGAACAGCATTATTTCTTGGGAGAACAGAATTGAAAAGGGAAAGCATGAACAGTATAAAAATCCTGGAATCAAAACAGGATTTCTCAAAGTATTTATTAACCTGTGAAAGATGTTCTCAAGGATCATGATCAGAGCTACTTTATTCTATTTTGGAAAATATTCTTATAGGCAAATAAAACTGCTTGACCCAAATCTGCTAGTGTCACCCAGTATAATGTCAAATCATCACTACAGGGAGACTGCTTCGAAAAAGGATAACACGAGGTCTCCCACAATGAAGTCCTGAATATTAAGTAGATCTTTCCTTGCTATGGAAAGCTACTGATAAACA